>JAIPRL010000856.1:39838-108411 GCA_025469235.1 Pemphigus obesinymphae
TTTTTTATTACACAATAAAAACATTAAAACGCATAATGTTATATGTTATTCCAACGTAACAACCAACGTGAAAAATATTGTTAAAGCCAAATAAACGAAAATAATAAATACCTACTTACATGGCAACAAATTTATGTTGGGATTAAAAGGCGACTGTGTTGAAATATATTATGTAAAAAAAGTCTCAGCATTTCTCAAATTGTAATGCAACAAATTGTTCGATTTAAGTTTTGAAAAAAGTTGTAGTATTGTAATCACCTCCTGAAATGTTTTGTTATTTAGATTTAAAATGCATATTTTTTAATTAATTTTAGAGTAATTTAAAAATAAAATATGCTCAAAAAATTAATTTTTAATTTCATGCGTTAAAAAATGAGGATGATGAGGCTAGAAATTTTTTAGAATACAATCGGACAATATTTGGCTTTAAAATTTAGAAATGTATCATTTTCATCTTTTACCGGTAAGTGACATGGTTTGAAATTCCTTATTAGAGTCGATATTGTTTTAAAAAGCGTTCTCGGTTCTGCATTATTTGCGTGTTGTTCAATTTCTCGGCAGATAGATTGTATATAGTCCTTCCGTAAAGCTTGGTTAATTATCCGGCTTAAATGGTTGTATTCTAGTATTTGATGTTCGTCTCTGATACCACTTACTTTGTGATTTTGTCGTTTTCTGATCAAATCCCACGTATCTCTTGTTATCCACGGTTTCTTTGAGTGGTCTCTGTGAGGCATATCTTTAGAAGAATTCATCATTGCTCTTTTGAATTGTTGTCATAATTGTTCTGCACTGTCTGCTCCATTACATTGAATTGTCATATTTTCAAGAGCCTTAGTTACCTCTCTTGAGTAATGATCAGTTGATTCTGAGTCCCATCTAAAAGGTTTTTGTTTTGATTTTGGTTTTTTTTGTAGCTTGAGGCATACTTCTGCAACAAAGGCATTATGATCGCTTCCAAAATTCATACCCGGATAAGTTTTGACATCCCTTATTGATGATTTCCACCTGTTAATCACTAATATGTAGTCGATCTGATTTCTATACTGTCCACATGGTGACTGCCATGTATATAATCGACGAATATGATGTTTGAAGTTACTGTTTGCTATAAATAAATCGTTCTCTGTACAGAAGTCCAGAAGTAATTCTCCTCGTTCGTTTCTCATTTCTAACCCATACTTCCCTACTATGCTCCTCAAATGTTCATCAGTATTGGTGTTGTCTCTTTTTGCGTTGAAGTCGCCAATTATTAGAAGTAGCGTTCTATTTGGAATCGTTCTTACCACTTCGATTAGCTGTTGATAGAACAAGTATATAGAGACCATTTTTTTATTCGAAAGTATATTTATTTATTTAGAAGAAGTTTGAAAATTATGTCTTGTGAATGAACGTAAAGTTATTATTATATTTAATTGTATACAGGAAGTATAAATATTAAAATGTTGTTTTTCAGTAACAGATAATATTTTAATTTTATTATAACCATAATATTATATCAATTTTTATTATTTTTTCACTATAAGTCTATTTAATATGTATTATTATTTTTCTGTGACTTTTGTATTTAAATTTATGTTTAAAGTTGATTATAGCAGTCTATCATTAATTAAATTTTGGGTGTTAATTTAGTGTTGGGTATTGTTGTCATTTATTATTTTATTATTTTTTTGTTATAATAAAGAATATATTTTTGATGTTTTCTAACAATCAAGGCAGTAACGTAACTAGAATTTTTTCAAGGGGGGGGGGTCCATACTTGTTTTAACATGGACATTTCAACTGAAGAAAAAAATCGGGTACATACATACTACAAATATAATACATTATATGACCAAGAGTTGTGCTCTGGATCAAGGTTTCGTAAACTAATTAAAAATTTAGATTATAAAATAATATACAATTTATGGTAAAGAGTGTAAAGTCGCTTTACTCATTGCAGATTTTCGCTCTTTGTGGTTTGTGGCCCAGTGAAAATTCTTTAAAATATGCACTGATTTAGGTCATATATGCAGAAATTGCAAAATAACATTTTTTCTTATGACTAATTAGTATGAATACAAATTTTTCAATTGGGAGATCCAAAATTCGAAAGTAAACCACTGCAATTCCATCTTGTATATATGAAAAATATTATAATAGTATCAATACATATTATTATAATAATATGTACAAATCTATTTCAGAATTCTATATAAAGTAAAAAAATATTATTCAAAGTACTTATTTTTGATAAATTTATTAATTGTTTATTATTATTGTGCCAAGGTGTTGTAGGGGACGTCCAAAACTTTCCGTACGTATGAGGACGTTTGTTCACCGGACGAGCAAAATGCTTTCAACCTCTATTGGCTTAATTTATTTTCGTATATATTTTTAATTTTGTTACTATGCAATGAAAGTGCATTTTATACTTATAGTTGATAAAATGAAAATATTTTATTGTCCACTAATGATTTGTTTATACACAATGTGTTATATCATGTCATGATACATTATTTAGGTACTTCAGTAAAATTTGGACGATTTCGCGTGTCAATACCTAATTAATTGTCAAGGAAACGTTTTAAATTCACTATCGGTATATATAGTTTATTTATTATTATACCTATTATTAACATAATATATATATATTAATATTACTACGGATTTGTCAATATAATCTTATTCATATGCATTGTTACGATAAATTATATGATACGAAAAAATATCACCGAATAATATATTTATTTCGACCATGTTCTATGTGTTTTATAGAATTATTGTCGTTTTCGTTTTTCACTGTCAAATACGGCTGACCCAAGAAGATATCAGTATGAATGCGGCAAACAGCCATTTAAGTAAACGTAAACGTTTTAAATAAATATACCGTTCATAAATTGTATAAAATGATCCGTACAATTATTATTGGGTACACAGTGCAGGGCGAGTCCGACACGTGGAATCCCGAGCAGAGCGGTAATCGTGTGCATAAGAGTAGAATACCGCGGCAGTCGAACACCAAATTTGCGATCACGGCGGGCAAACCGACGTTCATTAGGGAAAGGATCGTGTACAAGCGTAGGATGGCACGAAAGTCGACGAGTTTCCGGTTTCCGGAGACGAACGCGAGGAGTTCCACGTACGGCTGCAGCAGCATCGGCAGTACATGGCCGGCCGCGGTGGACGACGACAAGCATGTGACCGTCGGAATGACCACCACCGCTGCAGCGACGTTGATCGGTACGACCCGCAGTGACGTTTCGAATTTACACTTGCCGGCCGTTTTGATACGAGCGATAGTCACGCGGCGGACGGCGGACGGGCCGCCCGCGGGTGGTTCGAAAATCGTCGGATCGGTACGCGCAAAGTCGGTTACGAGAGCCGATCACAAGGTCGTGAACGGAAGTAACAGTAACGCGACCGAGTCTACTGCGTGCAAGAACACTATGAGTATCGAGGATGACGTTTCATCCGCAGTAGCCACAACGACTGAGAAAAAAGTCACGAGCGTCGTTACCGCAGCGACAACAACTGGAACTCCTGTGGTGGTGACCAGCCCATCGGTCAAACGCGCTACCGGAACGATATCGAGTGGCGGCAAGTTACGGAAAAAGAACACGGATAAAATAAAAAATGGTACGGAAATAACGAAAAACAAAACCGACAGTACGGAGAGTACGGACGCCGCGGAACTCACGAACGTGCAGCAGACGACAGACGCCGACGGTGCGGCGAACACGCACAATAAAGATGTAGTAACGTTGATCGTTGGGAGAACGACGAATTTCGGAAATAGTGCTACTCTGCTGCAGCTGCGACCGGCGGCGAGCTCGCTCAGTCCGAGTAAACCGGTCACCGACCCAACGGTCCGCAAAAATTGGCTGGGGAAGGTAACGGCGTTCTTCACGAACCGATCGGTTCGGGACAAAAAACCGTCGGTCACCACCGACGGTACCGCCGAAGATCGTGATCTAAACGAGAACGCACCATCGCCCCAGCTGCCCGGTCGCTATGAATCCGAAGAGTACAAGATGAACTGGAAATCGTTTGTGCCCATTCCTGCTTGCGGGGGTTTCGTAGGGACGTGGAAGAGCCGCCGCAATGACCGCAATACCGGTCATCTAATATCCGGAGCGGACAAACACGGCTGACGGCCGCGGCTGCAATTTCTCGGGCCGCCGTCTGAATTATATATATGTACTTGTATTATATTTTCTTTTCACTTTTTATGCTTACTCTATATGTATTCTTATAATTTACTTGTAGATTTATATTTAAAGCCTCAGTTCAATAAAATATATTGTGGCTAAAAGTATATGCATATGTGTATTGAGTAGAGAACCTCATTCGACTCCCTAATCCACTTAACGTGGATCTAGAAATCACAATGGCGGGGGTAATTCATAATCTTTTATCAAAAATGTTACGGGCAAGTATAGTAAACACCATGACGAAATAGATGGGTATGCCAGCAACAATACGAATTTTAGTCCGATATGCGCGTCCCCACTTTTTCCCATGTATTTTAGGTTTTCCGCTTTTCATTCAATTCCGTGGTGATGGCTTGGATATGTAACCAATGAGAGTTGGAGAACTTAATACACGGTAAAGAGTGGGGATACTTCACAAAAATGTGCGTATCACAATGTTGCTGACATACCTATCTATTTTGTCATGATTATAGTACGGCCAGCTAAAAGTGAGCCGCGATTGTCATGCTCCAGGTAACCGTTTTTCGTCAGGGCTTCCACGATTGTTTCCCGCGTAAATTACTTTCAAACAAATTTGATAATAATTTTACCGTCTGTTGACAATAACAAAGAACGATCATTATCAACGTCGTTTAAAATTTATTTGCGTCTGATTTACGCTGTTAATGTGTTCATTGTGAATTGTTCTACACTTATACCGTATTCGGTAATTTTTTAGTTTTAAATTAATGAACTATCGTTGTCTATAAATTATCCTATAAGCTTGCCGATTTATATGGAAAATCATATTATTGCCATGTACTCGTCTGAAGTAAAAGTAAGTAATATAATGATGTCATGAACAGCAGGAAACATACCTGAATGCATTATACTTCTTTTTCTGTGGGGAGGAATGCCAAAGGTACAATAACAATGAGTTCATAAAATGGTAGAATACAATGTAGGTATACACATGTAAACATCGGTTAATTTTTAAAAAGCCCGTCACCTGTTCCTAATGATCTCAAACGGAGAACCCCTGATTACGATAAAATTGTCCATTTGGAGCATGACAATCGCGGCTCACTTTTCGCTGGCCGTACTATAGTAGACAAAATAAATAAATAAGTGAGTAGTTAAAAAAGTAAAATCTACACAGATAAAAAAGAGCAGTTCTAATATTTAACCTAAAAGTATCAAATTAGATAGCAAGTTTTTAAAAATATACCGTAGAAATTGTATCATCAAAAAAAAAAAACTATTTAAAAAGCCTTATCAGAAGTACAAAAGACAAATTACAAGAAAATTAGAAATTGGGTATTTACAGTGTTCAATGTGTGGATTACGATAAATATTTTATAGGATAAACTAGAATAAATATAGGTATCAGATTTAAAGAACATTTTAGAGGACGTGATATCTGTATTTGTTGTCTCCATCTAACCAAACCAAACCAACCATTAATATCCAAATTTTACGTTTAGCATTTCTATCACAACTTTGTCATTTTTAATATTAGAATAAATTTACTTATTATCAAATTTATAGAGTAGATCATTATCTATTCTTTGCCAACGTCTTTTTACGATATTTTGAAAAAATATATAACATTTTTAAATCACAATAATTTAAACAGAATAGTTTTCATTAAAATTAAAATTGTGTAAAAACGAAGTCAACAACGCATAGATAATAAGTGATCTTGTCTATAAATTTGATAATAGGTTATCAATTTACTCCAATATTAAAAAAGCTAAATGTAAATTTTGTTTATTAACAGTTGGTTAAATGGAGACAACAAATACGAGTATCCAGCGGCATATTTACAGGGGGTGATCTGGATGATATATATACCCCCCACTTTTTTTCATAATCAATTGCAGTTTTTTACTTTGCATTTTTGAACAGTAACTGTATTCGTAATTAGTGTTATTAGTAGAAAATCGTGTATGGTATATTTTGTGATAGTAAAAACCATTCTTATGTTCACTTTTATATTCCTAGACATGTACATTGTTCATCTAAAAATGGTTTGGCATATAGAAAGTATTGTATGAAATGGCTCAAAAACCTCTTAGAATGGACATTAATTTTTATAATACAATAAATTGTAAAATAAAGAATTTTTGATAATAAAAATTATAAATACCTAAATAAGTTTGCTACACTATTTATAATAAACAGTATGGATGAAATATAACTAGCGTTATGTTGAAAACCATAGCACATATAAATTCATGTCACATAACCTTATTTGTTATATTACATTTAATATCAAAAATAGGAGTTGCCATGGTGGAGGGGAGTCATTTGTAGATTTATTTTCTGGTAACACCCCCTTCCCCCCAGAAGGAAATCGTAAATACATCACTGAGGGTATCACGTTCTCTTAAGAAATATTAAAAATTAATAAAACAAGAATCTCCTCTAGCAGAACATGTATAATTAGGAACAAATCACAATGTAAATTTAATAAAATTATTAAAATTTAATAAATATTCAAATAAATATTTGAATGTGATTTATAAGAAATATGGATAAAACAAAAAATATTTGCATAATATTATAA
The DNA here is from genome assembly GCA_025469235.1 of Pemphigus obesinymphae. Lineage (NCBI taxonomy): Eukaryota > Metazoa > Arthropoda > Insecta > Hemiptera > Aphididae > Pemphigus > Pemphigus obesinymphae. The sequence goes on from JAIPRL010000856.1 coordinate 46,580, forward strand.
ATGTATATAATTTGGATAGGTAAATGCATATTTTTGCATATTTCTCAATAATTTTAAGAGCATGTTTTTTATATGCATATTTTAATAATTTTAAAATACATAAATGCTTATTATTTTCAGAATTTTTAGCAGACTTGGTGATAATATAATATAATCGGTTAATATTATTATTGAATTTTTAGTTTAAATTACTAGAAGCCAGAATATTTTTATTCTTTCCATAACATAATGTTTAAACATTGTATGAGACAAAAATAAATTTCTCAAACTATGTACTAAAAATATTATAAGGTACAATGTACTAGTAATTACGGATTATAATTATGGACAGACACAACGGGAATATAAGGTGTCTAAACTTATATATAGAAACCACCCGATTCACTTTTGTCACCAGCAATAAATGCATTATATAGTTTCAAAATGTAAAGGTAAGATTAATTATATATTTTCTTATTAGTTCAATTTATTTAATTTGCTTCAGCTCCCTAAAATGAGGATCTTTAATAATAATAAATTGACTCACTAGCTATTATTTGGGATAAGGGTCCTTGTGGTTTAGAACTTGTTACTATTCTCCTGCGTTTGTTAGGCATACCAGATAAATATGCGTCACTATAAGGTGGTTGTGTTCCTTGACGTCTGTGACGTTGTGAATCTCTTGCTATCACTGGTACCCATTCCTGTAAAGTAACAAACTAGTGTAATAAAAATACACTTTGTGGCTATTTTTTGGTTCACATTGAAGGTGACAACACAGATGTTGAAATACATATATACAAAGTTAAAAGAGTAATATTTTTGTCATTTTGGTTGTTTTTCAATGTTCAACATAGTGTAGACATTTAATATTTATATCTAAATAATTTCATCAATAAACCTACCGAAGGAACACTGTGATGCCATTCTTGAGATCCAATCACAACTTCTGGTAAAGTTTCATTTACGATTTCCGAAGAAGGCAAAATTTGATTAGAAGGCTGTTCTTCGTTACCCTAATAAACAAAAATGTTAACACTATCTCAATAATTACTAAACATTAATACTTACCACTCTTGATGTTTGCCCAACTTCGAACTCACTGGAATTAAATGGTACAATATAATCAAGAACAGACAAACTCATCATCTGAATACTGGCTATGTGATCCCAGTATTGATCAATATTCGCATGAACTTCTTCAATAATAAGACGATGTAAACTTGAAGGCATTGGCAAGAATTGCTGAAATTATTATAAATATTACTATTGAATATTTAATATTAATATAATGTGCATTATTTACCATTAATGCGCTAATACTTAATCTAAATACAGCACGGTTGTTACAGCAATAAACTATCAATGATAATAGTCCTTCAGCAAATATGATCAATAGAGAAATAATATCATCATTAGATGTTCCTCCACGATCTAAAACACATTTTATTAACACAAAAGAATTAATAATATTGATATATATACAAATACAATTTTATAATTTATTTTACAATTCACACTCCCATCTTCCACTTATTAAATAATACTCCTCTGGAATGTTTTCCTTTTTAAAAACTGAAGTTTTTGTTTTAAGCTGGGTTTACACGATGTAATACCTATTAAGAGGGCACACGAGAGGAACAAACACCGTGTGACTGCGGCTTAAAGAGGATTTGGGAGTATTAGTAAGTGGAAGTGATGGTAGACCCTAAATAGTTGTCAGAGAAGTAAATGAGAAGACTTAAAAGGACCAATTAAGATTATAGAAGCTCCACAATTAATTCCTTTCCATAATACACTTTATCCTCAAAATTCAATATTCTCATCATAAATAAATTTTTACACTGGAAAGTATTATATATTCCAATTCTTTTATCTCATTGTTTGTTTCATTTCCTCTCTTCTTGAATATCTCTAGATTCACCTGACATATAATGATCCTATAAATGATCCATATAAATATCCTGACATCCTAACATACATCACGTGTACTATCCCATTTCTCTGGAAGCGTGCTCTTTTTTATATTAGGTATTTACTATAGACACAACCAACCACCCTATACATTAAAATCTAAGTTTTAGTATCACTTAACCCTAATTTTAAAATACAATCTCTAAAATTATACTATATACTATAAATTAATTAAGGAAGTAACATTAAATCTTACTTTGTTCACAGTAGATAACAATTTCACGAAGGTTATGAGTAATACAACGTAGAAAAGATGCATTCACATTTATATTTGTACGTGTAGGCACGGAACATTGCTAATATATTAATAAACAAAAATTAGTTTCTAAATTCAATAATTACAATAATTATAAAATATATTTATATTACACACTTACAAAAATATTTATATATGATACCATCTCTAAAAATATACGATTTGCAGCTTCATCTATGTTTTGTGGTTGATTACACACAACTCGATTCCATATGAAATTGACTAATGCTTCAGAATGTCTAGAAACTGGATTTTGTACAATGGATGATTCTAAGTCAATCATATTTAGATTCAATAAGTCATGTAAGTTCCAGTTTCGAGCAATTAGCATGAAGAAATCCCCCAATATAGATCGACCCTCTAGATTTCTAAAGAACGGTATGCTACCAATAGAAGTCAGAAGTAATTCATTCGGTTGACGTGTAGTTGATTGGGAAACTGTATTTAATGCAGACTCCATAGCTAAACCCTATAAACAAAAACATATTAAAAACTAAATTTTAAGTCAAACTAAATTACAAAAAAAAAAAAAAACAAATTAATACGACATAAAAATAGTTCTATCTACACATTCGTTAAAAACCATTACCCAAAATAATTTGTATTCAGTCAGAGAATGGATAAAAATTAAAACTGATATTTTCATACAATCTAATTTTTACAAATGCATTAATGTGTTTATTTAAATGTATGTTATACATTAGGTACATTTTCTGAGCATAATATCTTTCCAAGCATCTCTTGTTAGGTTTTGGTCTACACAAGTGGTTTAAAGTAGTGATATCAAAATAAATCCAGATTCCTATATTATCTAAATAATCCAGATATCAAAATAAATTGTATTCAGATAATCTGAATAATTTGAATGTTTTAATTTATTTTATAACTTATTTCTGGCATTTTTTTTTTGGTAATTTGACACAACTTTTTTTCTTATGCCTGTACCCAAAATATTCTAGTAGGAGTGGTCAAACTGTTACATGCTTACTCATTTTTCTTTACTTTAGAAAAGGGATATTTCAATTTTCCGAATAGATTTTATTTTTTTGATGTGTAAGATTAAAACAACTGAAAAATGGTTATATTCATTCAGTTTCATCAAAAATCCATGTTATGGACATACTATTACATCCTATTCTATAAAATTGTTATTAAGTATGGTACAAACTCAATGATTGTTTCATCATAACAAGAAAAATTAAGAAAAATTTGGATACATTAATATTGTTTCTATGTTAATTTTCTAGATTTTGAGAATTATTTAAAGTTTTTTTATTTAATATGTTGCATCCAAAATGTGAAAATTGATATTGAAACATACTGCATGTTTTCAATTATGAAATATCATTTGGATTTCAATTATTATTATTTCGGTTTTTAGTTTATAAAATTTTAATTGTAATGTGTGAAAAATACAATAAATATATTTTGAGAACCCCTGGCATACAATTTTTTAAACTTTAAACTTTTTTCGGTAAATTTGGAATTAAAAAACAAGTAGCAATTTTATCAGTGATACATGCCACCTTAATGTGATTGCGACTAGGTACGACTATGCAAGTTTTGTTTAACGTTTAAATGACTGGTGCTAATACAACCAAGTATACAAATACTTAATTATTTAAAAATTGATACATACTAGTGCTGAACTGCTAGGGTTTTGTAAGTCTATACTTCTTTCTAATTCAACAACTTCTTCTCTACCAACTGTATCAAAAACATTTCCAATACCAACTCCTGAAATAATTTTGAACTTAATTTTAATATAAATATTATATATATTTAATTACTTTAAATTTATATTAAATATAGTTGAAAATTAGTATAATTAGTGGAACCTCTAACAAAATTGACGGTTCCATAAAAAAATAAAAATGTCATTGATAGAAATATCATATTTTGCACATTAAAAACTATGTATTAATGATAATGAAATATCAATAATGTACGTATGTATAAATATTAAATATGTGTAGTAAATAAAATGAAAGAACATTGAAATGTGATTAACTGGATGATTAGAGCACAGAGAAAAATTCAATGTCTTTATCTAATTACTACAAACAAGTAGTCCACAAGGTGCTGACAATGAAAAACAGAGGAGGGAATGAGGTAATAAGATTTAATGAAATGACACACAGACACATAATTGTATATGCACTGTAATAGCAAAAATATTAATTGCAAAACTAGTTTTTGGATAAAAAGAAACATTTTGAAAAAAAATGTCATGGTTCCCTAAAAGTTTTTTTGAATCTCACGTTTCACTATAATAATCTATACACTATACCTACACTTTGATTGATTGGATAGATGGATCACAAAAGAAAATATTTTCTAGATTATTACAAAATATTAAATGATATTTAATAACATAAAACATTACTTATTTGGCCTGCCAATGTATCAGCTAAAAAACCACCGCCCTGTCCAGCAGCCTGAGCATTATTACTTGCAGATGTTGTAGCTGTGCTGTTGCGGTGGTTTCTTCCCCATGTCAGAATCGGATGTATATCAGACAAAAATCCTTCGGAGTCAGGCACATAACGTGTTCTTGGTCGACCTGGGCGTCGCACCGGAAAAGATCTCACTTCATTAGGAGAAGTAGGAGTAGAATTATCTACAGTTGTATTTATATTACTGGTAGAAGATGTTGATCTGTCTGTGCTTTGGGTGTTCCGTCTAGCTAATACCATTGGTCTTAAATTTGATTCAAAGTGGTGTGAGTTGCATGGTAAAAATGGATCCATACGAGGAGTAGTATCCCAACGTCCACGAGATAAGCCTGTAATAAAATATACATTAACATATCTAATATAGATTATAAAATGCATGCATAATTTATCAATACGGCTCAAAAATCAGGCAATTGTACAATGACTGGCAGTCAATAAAATAAACACTTATAGATTATTTTAACCAAGTCAAAACACATTATAAAATATTATGTCTAAAACTATATATTGCCTTTATGAACATCATTTTTCAAATTAAATAACAAGAAATTAAACATTTTCTTCTACATTACGAGGTGAAACTGGTATACTTAAGAGTAACCCTAGACTAAACATTGACCTACAAAATATAGGGGCCAAACTAAACACCAGGATGTCATTAATCATCAAACTAACAGTCACCAGTTTGGGTATAACTGGTGCACATAGTACACAGCTCTGGTCTATTCAAAAACTGAATACTGGGCAGCAGCTGCTTGAGAAAGCAGCCAATATTACAACAATAAAGTGCATGTTCAATTCAGAAAATATACAGGTGATATGTTTGACATTATTGAAGAAGTCTGGGTTTGAAATTTTACGATAGTAAAACTACCCAATACAGAATAAATACATATAAAAGTTACCTTTACTATGAATACTATTTTTATAAATTGTATAATAGTGGTGTATTTGGAGAGCAGTTTAAATTCACAAGAGGGAATTAGTCCTAGTAAGTTTAAATTTAAGTAAAAGATTAATATCTGTACATAATTTGCCCAACGCCTTTCGAGTAGGACAAAATTCAAGTAAAAAATATAAGGCAAAATATACTAGGACAAAATCCAACCAAATACATATTTTTTTTAACTTTATAAATATTTATAAAAATATGAATAAAAATGAATTTAAAGTATGAATTGCATTGATTATTTTATTATTCCAACAATTGGTAAATTTTAAAAATTATTAATAACTAAATTAATTAATTTAGAAATGATTTCCGGAAAAATTATGCATGCATACTGTGTTACTAAATATTACTCCTAAATACATCTTAGGCTTAGGCAATATACAACAAATAACATTGTCCTACAACAATGCATATTTTTTTTATCGATAATTGCTACCATTAACACAGATATTCACTCCGGTAGTATTGGGTTATCACTATAATCACTTGCCATTAGTACCATTCATATTCTATAAATTATATCTAAATATTTATTAAATTTAAAAAAAAAATTTAGTCAGATTCTGTCCACCTCATATTTTTCTATGCCAATTTTGTCTTACCCGAAACACGCTGGGCGTATTTTGTCCTTTTCCCCCAATGTGCTAAATACAACATCATGCTAAGTGAGATATAAATCCGATTCAAAAGTGCAGGAATTAAAATATTAAATTTTATTTTGCATAAAAAGTATATTTTAAATTATTTTGTGTATTTGAGCTTTTTTAGTTTTATAGTGCATATTCCGTACTTTATTAAGAAAACAAAATTTTTAAAATTATAATATATTATATTTATAAAGTTCTGCTTTATAATAAAAATGAAAATAATAAATAAATTACGTTATGGTAATAGTATTTGTTGTATTATACATTATATTTTCATATTTTCAAGGCGGGTAAATAAATAGATCCCATGTACTGATGACTCAGCTGCATTCAATAATAAAATTATGTAAACTAGTATAGGCATTAAAGTTTTATTTAGATATTTAAAAAATATTTTAGTACATATCTAAGTATTTTTTAGGCAATTTTATGTAAAAAAAAGGTTTTTTTACTGCATTTAAATTCATATTTTTGAACTTTTTAGTGTATATAATGCATATTTTGACAAATTTTAGTATATTATTGCATGTTTATTTAGGCAATTTTTAGTGAATGAATTTACGAGCCCTGGTCATTATTTACTATTATTTATTATACATTATTACTAAAATTAAAAATCTTCATTCTCTATTCTTTCAATCTTAAACTTCATAGTTTGGTTTAACACCTACATTTTAAGTAAGAAACCTCTAGCAAATACTATGGATGACAAAATGGAAGTCGTATAGCGAGATACAAGACCGAATCACATCCAAAATCAGTGCTGCTAGATTTATACATAAAATTTTACCTATGAATTTTCCATATTATAAATAAGAATATTAAGACAAATAATCAGTTAAATAACATATAGTATTCGATTCTTTTGTACCCAATTTTTAAATGTAGAAATACTAAATGCTATTCATAATTTGGCATACAATTATGCTAATAATAATAAAAAAATATTATAAGTACCTACCTACCAGCATTGAAGGCCGTGATTACTAAAATTATATTGTGTACAATTACGCATATACGATATTATAAAATAAATTTTGTATCTGATATCTAATCACACTGATTTTGAAGGAAATTATGCCTAAAACATTTTATTTTAACATTGAGTTTCCCCATATTGTCATCTAAAGTATTACCTTTAGTTAAAATAATATTTGAAAAATACAGAACGAGTTTTAGAAGTTTCGTGAAGTAATGTTGTTGAATATTAGAATGAATAAACAATAACATTTTTCTATCAAAGCAAAAGTGTACATACATTTTTCATTTGGAAAATAAAGAAAAATTAGAATATTGAGTCTGAATTTTGTGTAAGCAAGTCATTCTACATTCTATACACAGACACTAAAATTCTCTATTTCTCCATGCAAATTGCTCACTCTCTCATATTTCAAATTAAAGTCACATACACTTTTGGCAATCATTTTTTCATTAATACTCTCTTCAAGATCTCTTTAAAAATAAATACCATACACACTTCATCTTTTTTCTGTACTCCTCTACTATTTGTCCTACAAAAAATATTGGCTCCAATGTTACATGTGAACATCCCTGGCATAAACTCAAACTGATTTCTTGTAACAAAACAATTGTCTTGCTTTTTACCCTCTAATCTATTATCTTTTCTTAAATCATAATACTAAGACTCGTGAGTTTTTTCAGTCATCCTATACCACTTTCTTATTTTTCATTTTTATTGCAACACTTTACATTTCTTCTATAATTAAATCCATAACTTATACCTAAATTCGATCCAACTCAATTTATTACCTCTCATGAAAATGTCGCATTTAATGAATTTATATCATATAAATGAATAAATCTATTTTTAGACACCTGACTTTTTTAAACTCATACTCATTAATGTTCAAAATAAATAGTATTATTTAAATGAATAATAAGATTAATAACTATAGTACCTTGTGATGAATGATTTGTAGTAGATGAAGAATCAGTTGTCCTAGGAGTTACACGAGGAGTTCGAGTGGAAGTAGTTGGTATACTATTCCAGTCCAAAGATTGGTCAGACATGAAGGGACGTCGCACTCCACTAGAAATTACATCAATCATCTGATCCATCCAATCAATAGGCATAGACATGTTATTAGATATATCACTTGATGGTTCTAAATATACATTGTATTATTGTAAATATAAATTTGTAGTATTTATAAAATAACTATATTGGTTTTTATAATATGTACTTACGAGAAACTGTTATGGGTTGGCTTGATCCTGAAGCATTTGGTGTAACAAAAGCTTCAACAGAGTCAATACGAATGGTTCCTGGTGTAAGGTCAAACATGAGTTCTACACCATGAGGTGCCTCAGATGGAAATTCTGTAGTTGTATTATTACTTTCAGTATTTGGATCGACTGTCATGTTTGTATTTGTTTCAGTACTGTTAGCCGAAGTGGATACATTAGGAGTTTCACTTCCTACTCCTTCAGGATTCATAACTAGAATGTATTTGAAAAAACCATTAAATAAACGCCATTTTTCGTTGTTAAAACAAAACTTACAATCAAGTCTAAAAGCTCGTACACTAGGAATAGATTGACTTGTATTAGTTGTTTGTGTAGAAGTTGGTTGTTGAGTAGATGGTGGTTGTGGTGGTGGTGCTGTTGCTGCTGCTGCTGCTGCTGTAGTAGTAGTAGTAGTAACTGAATGAGCAGTATGTAAAATAGTACCTTGCAATAGACAAGGACGAGATTGGAAAGAACGTGGTGGTGGTCTGTTAAATGCAACTCTCATATCACTAATTGCGTGATAAACATGGGATATATAATGCATCACTTCAGATACACCATTAAAAACAGTTTGTGCTCTATGTGATCCATTTTCACCCTATAATAAATAAAAAAATTGTAAATGAGATATTAAAAACATATTGAATATCATACTTCTATAGACTCAAATTGGGGATCTTCGTTGATATACTGGCAATACTGTGCATAAAATGGCTGAAGTCTAATGTTTAATTTGCCAAGTTGATCGATTAATTCTCTCAATCGGCGTCTGTCATTTATAGCAGCTGAAGACCTACTTTCTGGAGTTTGGCGATCATTTCTAATAACAATTGAATAATTTAACATTTTATCTAAATTTTATTTAAATTTATTTTGGTCCAACCTTAAATTTTGTTCAGAAGTTGCAGAAGATGGTAATGATGTTCCAGTTGCCTGTTCTGCTGAAGATTGGTTTGTTGCTTCTACTGGAGTAGTTTCAGGAACAGTCGTAGCTTCACTTTCAACATCTAAAAACAGTAAAAACAAATGAAGTTGGTGCTCTTTTCTCATTGTTTATCGCATTTCCTGTTATAGTGACTACTCAATTCACACTCCAGACTACCATATATTTATTTTATACATGCATACCCAATATAATTAGAACACGAGTACATTGTACACACGTTATAATTACATAATTACAAAATAAAAAAGATTGCACTTCGCTTATCGGATAGAATACACTTAGTGAATGTATTGCATTCGAAAAAAAAAGATTCTGAACACAACTTAGGTGTACTATACATGGTACTATTAACACTATTAATAATACTATTACTATTATTGTTAGTGTATTAGTACTATTACTGAAAAATTACTACAAAAAAAATAATTAACCTATTGTAATTTTATGCCAGAAATAGGTTGTCTTTTAAAAAAATTCATGTTGTATTTTGCATGTGTCAAGATTGTAACATATAATACAGTATAGTATAAAATATTTATTATACGCACATATAAAAAATATATAGTATATAACCCTTAATTGTATATATTTTGTATGTTTAATACTATTTTGATATAAAATTAATGTTATTATATGATACCTAATGTCGCTAATAGTATTTAATATAATTTACATTGTTTTTGCAATTATCTTGTTTTTACTTGGTATATACGCATTATTTTTAATGTAATAGAAAGAAAAATACAATTGAATATTGCAATTATATAAATTTATATTTTTAATTTAATTTAAAAAACTAAATGGTAACAAAAACATGGATCGTTAATAAATTGTATTTAAAGTGAATATCAAATACAAAATAATTGTATATGTTTTATACATTATTTATGTTTTATATACTACATGTGATGTATAAACGTTTTATACACATATATCATATCATATATCATCCCAGGCATGCACACTCAAAAAGGATTGAAGATTTTAAAATAATCTAAAAACGTGTATTTCAATATTCCCTAGCTCCCCCTAAAAACTTAATTTCAATCCGATATCACTGAACAGAAATATTTAGTGTTACTTAAAAAGAATAATAATACTGTATAATATTGTAATGCCTTAAAATTTAAAAAATTTTAAAAATTTTTTTTTTCAATATCGAAACTTCATTCAAAATTACTTTATAGACCGCTTATCATTTGCTTTTAAATTCAATATATTCACTAATACAGAGCATAATAGAAGTGTCACCTGCTGTACATGATGGTATATATTCTATCACTGGAATCTATGAGATGATACAACAAAAGGTTTACACTATCACAATTAATAATCCCCACTACCATCCCAGTCTTTGTGAGCGACCGATGTGTTTGAATTATACATATGAAAATAATTTTTATCAGACAAATAACCGTTGTTTGGGTACTGAGGTATCAGATGACGGAACATATGTTTAAATCAGAAACCAAATGTAAGCCGCCCCCTTTCTATTCAAGGTCCCTGAGCCGTCATTGTCAAAAATAAAGAATTTTAAAACTGCGATGATACACTAATCCTTTTAAGCAAGACTACCCACCCACTACTTCCTGCCTTTTTAAAATGTTATCAATTATTGGCACATTGAATGGATGTATAAAAATAGAAAACCTAGGTTTGAGGGTAGAAAAAATATTTCATCATTAGGTCCCACTTAGTAGTAAATAAATATTCAGTATTCATTTTATAAACAACATGTATAAATTATGCTGGGTTCATGCTCAGGATCATTTTATTTGGATGAAATATTTTATAATCTTTCAAATGTATCATACCTAATACCAATAACTAACAGTAGTATTTTATAAATAGGAAATAATTACATATTTTATGTAAATATATTTCACTTAAAATAGCTAAGTAAATGAAAATTTTATTTTTATTTATCTATACTTTTATGATAGTTCTTCTATGCTTTTTCAATAAAATTGAAAACTAAATTTTATTTACATAATTTATAGAATAACTAATAAGTATATTTACTTTGTTCAGTTGAATTAGTTGAATTTTGAGATTGTAAATTATTTGTTTGCATGTGATTATGCATATGACGCATTAATCCAGGAGGCATTCTCATATGATGTGTGGCATCAATAGTGACAACAACAGTATTTGGGAATGTATCATCAACTTCATAACTCCTTTAAAATTATATAATATTACAATGGTATTACTAATTATTATACACAATTTTAACATACACATTCACTGAATCTGAATCTGATTGTGGGGCAGAAGATTCTGGTGCAGATGGTTCTAACTGTACACCTTCTGGTATATCTTCTGCCTGTTGTACACCTTCTGGAAATTGTTCAGCATCAGTTGTAGCAGGTCGTCCATTGGTACGTGGATTTTCAAGTCTATTTAATATTGCATTAGCTTTGCGTATCATATCTATAGCCAATGACACTCTGTTACCAGTTCCATGGCTTCTGGCACTTATAAGACGTGGTAATTCTAAGATAAATTAAAAATATAAAATAGATACATTCTTATAATATTTTATCACATAAGTATAACATAGTATTTTCAAAATTAACAATTATATTATTGAAGTCAACATTATCCTTTCAATTTAGCACTAGAGCATGTTATGAGAAAAATACCAAAAACTCAAATAATAACAATTAATAAAGGATGTTATATTAGATACAAGGTAATCATTTCAAAAACAAAAAATATGGGATTAATAGAGGGAAGGAAAGCAAAGGCAAGACCATAGTAAAATTAATAAGAAGTATACTATACTCTGCGCCAATCAAGATTATACCGGTTTGTACGTCACGACTGACGACTATACGGAGAAATTAACAGCAGACGTTAAATGAACGATCAGAAAATTTCCAACAAAATGACATAATTTTATTGAACAAATGGTTCCAGTAGTATAAAAGGAGTTATAATGTGTAGAAAAATAATAAAGCTGTTGGCGGCGGCCTGAATACAATACTGTGCGGTACACATAAAAGATATTGGCAAACTGTGAATGACGATTTGTTTTAATTTTATTTTGTAGATATACTTATATATAAATAAACATATTAAATGTTTAAATATACATATAATATTTTTCATATATTGTATATAAAAATGAATTATGACATTTATTATATATTTTATTAACACTGAAATACTATACGATACATTTTATATTATACACTTAACATTTTTAATATAAGTTTAATATAGTATATTAAATAATAAATATATTGATGTAATATTTTTAAGGTTTTTAATTTTAGTCTAATATCTAAGTGATTTACAAACTCCCCCATTCTTTTCCTTTAAAACAATTTACTCTTTAAAAATGTTTACTACCATTCTATTCAAAATAATAACTAGTCGCTCTATAAAACTGATCATGTCCACATATAACATTTAATACTGTAAGTACTTAGTTCGACACCACCATAATACAACTGCTGTAAATATAGTGAGCTGTATATGACATTGTTTTGAAGGTTTGCATACATTTGCTTCACACAGTGGCACCCAGTTTTAAAGTTTTAAAAATATAAGTCAGGTAATTCTAAAATTTGGAGGCCTCAGCTGCAAGTTATCTACGGTGTTTGTGTTTAATTTAGCCTCTGATTGAACTTTAATTTGAATAGTCAAAAAAAAAAAGTCATACTTTTTAACAATTTGCCCAGCTGTACGCTGATTTATCTAAAATACTTCCTTAAAAACGTAAATAAGCAAAAAAAGTCATAAACTTTTACCGACTCTCACCTCACATTGGGCATGGACCTTAATACAATTTAGCCGACTGAAGCAACTTTGGTAGGGGTAAATTACCCCATCTACTAGTTACGCCCCTGTATATGCCTAGGTACTGGATCAAATTCCATCTAAAGAGTAGTCACCACAATCACACATTATTCGATATAATAACATCCTACATTCTTATCTAAACACGACCAGTTAATATTTTTTATTGTTTACTCGTATATGACAAATTTCAAATTTTGTAAGTTCAATCAATTTTTTAACCAGTCTCTGCTGAATGCAACTTGTCAATATTGTAATCTTTAAGTATTCATGGAATAGTTGGTAGACAAGATTGTTTCAATTTAATTTGTAGTCTAATTTTATTCTAAACGAAAAATAACTGAAAATAATCAGAAATAACTAAAATATAAATATGTTTACTAGGGAATTCTTCAGTAATTCAATCGAATATTCACATAATCTCATTGATGATAATATAAGTACATTATCGAACTTAACTCAAAATAGGGCAGGGTTCTAATATTGAACTCGATATTTTACAATGAATACTACTAATGAATGAATAAATATATATATAAAAATAAATGAATACTAGCTAATCCTGGTTTTTTCAAATGAAACATTTTTGGACCAAATTGGGAAATTTTTGAGTTTTCATTGTTCGGACAGGCTGGCCCAGCGGCCTTATGATGAATACTCAAATCTAGCTGGACCAGACTTTTATGGAAAGTTCTCGGTCGAGTTGGGCTAGGCCGGTAATTCATAAATTGGGGTTGAGTTGGGCCAAAAACACATAATCCATGCAGTAGTACCAACCATTAATTATCCTATACCTACACTGTTATTCTTATTTCATTTCATTCTATTTATTAGGTTGTGTCACGGACTAAGATCTTAGTCCGTGGGTTGTGTTTACAAAGGAACCCACAATAGAGTATTAACTCTGGAGGTATCCTAGGGCTCCCAAAAATATTGATAGGATACTTCAACATGGACTTCGGTGCAACACTCATGGCTTTACACACGTTTTATTTATAATTCAGTATATGCCAATGAATAACGATTATAACCTATGGTTGCCGATAACCTACAGTCAATCGAATGCTTATAGATTTGGCCCAGGGGACAATGTTCAAGCTTACCTGCGCGTAAGCAGATATTCTTATTCTGAATAAAGTATACCTATAGTAAATTATATATAAATGAATATATATATATATATATAATACATCATTCTGGCGAATATATATATATCATTTTACAGCATATACGTTAAGATTAACTACTGCAAAATAAATATACAATAAGAAATTACATAAATTGTTTGATTAAAGATGTTTAAAACAATGATTTTGTGATCAAACTAAAATTATGATTATCGAATCAAACTTTACACAATATTTCCAAAACAAATAATATATTATTAAAAATAATAAATAGGGAGTGGATATATGCTCTATAAAATATACATTATTCAAAATATTAGTATTTCCTAGAGTATTGGGGGAGTACTCGACTTTAGAAAAAATTCTCGTGTTGAGTCGAGTACTAGATTCGACTCGACCAATTTTTTTGAATACTCGTAAATCCGAGTAGGTACTTGATTTTACTCAAATTTCTTTCGAGTACTCGACTTCTTGTTTACTCGAGCAGTCGACTTTACTCCATAACATGTATTCGTATAAATTTATTTAAAGATTATAAATATTAGTGACTGTTATTTTATTTGAATACGAAAATATATTTAAACCTCATAAATTATAATGGTTCCGGAAAAACTGTTTACAAAAATAGCTATTGACTGGGGATTTCCTAGGACCCCGATTAGTGATTACCCACTCTATAGTCACTGCCGATTGTCAGTATTACTCCATACAAAATACACCACTACATTACTGTCTGATTTTGTAGTGTAGAAGATAGTATCAAGTATCAAGTATCAACCACAGATATGTATAATAAACTAGATTGCTAACTGCTATGTTTCCCGTGTAAATGATTGAAGTCATCATTGTCCGCCATCTTTGTGGGAATTTGAATCTTATCATATTTATATTATCAAATATCAATATGTGTGTACAATACATAGATATAGGATGATATGTTTAATAAATTGTGGTAGGTACAATATATAAGTAGCTACTTACCTAGATATTTTAACTTTGAATAATAGACAAAATAAAATTATGCAAATACATGTTATTATTACGTCCCCTTGAAAGTCGAAAATCGTTGATTGCCGAAAGTTAAAATTTTGAAAATTAATCTGATCTCAAAAGATCGAAGATCGTCTAGGCAATCGTCCAGCATCATTTAATATTTGAAATAATTCCTTCTCTGATAATTTTAAAACTATATATATTTATTTATATTTTATTGAGGTATTTACAAATTAGTAACGAACTTTATTAATTATTAATGTAATAAAATAATAATATTACCTTATTTTGTAAAACTTACGAATTACTACCCACATATTATTAAACAATATATTGTCAAGTATACTTTTATGTACTTATTGTCTTCTACTATTTTCATCATTTTTGATTTCAATATTTTAACGTGCTCGCAACACTTTTACAACCAATAACACAAGACACAACAAGACTGGAGCATTTTCAATAATATTTATGTTATGCGTGTTCACATAAGTTACAACATTAATGTTCGTGCAAAGATATGTATAATACATAATTAGAGGTAGGTATATATCTATGTATTCGTGATCCCAAGTATATATTATTATACAGCGGTAAAAGCGGTATAAATTCGGAATGTTTTATTATCACAATATTCTGTGATAATACATTGATAATGATCCATAGCCCACAAAATTGGATGCCGTGGAGACTTCACTTTTATCCGGGAGTTAGCAATCTAGTTTATTATACATATCTGTGGTATCAACTCGCTATATTTTTAATGTCGGGTGGTTTTTAATTTTAATTTTTTTTATATTGTCAACATTCAGTAAGAAAATAATAAGGTAATTAATTAATTGTTTCATTTTGATTAGTAAATATTTAAAATAAAACGTACTATTTGTTGCGTTTGTTGTATAAATAAATTAAAAATAGGGGAAATTATCAAAAAAGAAGTGGAAATAAATCTAGTTTACCGCCAAGCAATTTTTACATTTTTATAAAAAATGCAAACAAATAGTACCTATTATATAAAATATTAAATCAATATTATTATATTATATAAATTTTTCATGTAATATTAAAGCTATTTTTATTATTATTTTAGATTGAATATTGGTAACTTGAAATTTGTTTTTTTTTTTAGCTTATGTTTGGGTCCATTCAATATGTCATCTGATGAGGAATTAATTATTGATGACCCACAAGCAGTTGCTTCAATGTCCATAAATGCTAATCAAATGGATGAAAACCCGTTTACAGTAATAAATGGTCATAAAAGAGGTATAATTTGGAGATTTTTTACTCTTGGTGATAAGGATGAATCGGGTATAGAAAAAGGTAAATGTGTGGAGTGTGGGGTACAAATAAAGAGAAAAAGTATCCAAACAAAATCTAGGATTAATCATCTTAAAATACATAAACATACATTCATTAAATTCGACAAAATGCAAAATATAGCAAAAAATCTAAATGTTTCAAAAAAATTAAAAATGTCCGATTCGACTCAATTAACTCTTGCACAAGTCATTAATCAAAAACAGCCATGGTCTAAAACCAATCAAAATGTGAAAGAGCTTAATAATAGTATGGCCAAATTTATAATACAAGGATGTCATTCATACTCAATTGTTCAAGAACCTGCTTTTGTAGAACTAATGAAAAAAGCTGAACCTATATATGTTGTTCCATCACGACATTATTTTTCAAGATATCTTATTCCAAATGCTTATGAAAAAGTTGTTGAACATATTAAAAAAATTATTAACACCGAATGTACAAATGTTGAGTCTTTCTCATTGACCACAGACGGATAGACTTTTTGTTCAAATAAAAATTTATCATTAACGGTCCATTATGTAACTGAAAACTAGACACTTTGCCATATCACATTAAGTTTAGAACATTCCAAAGAACAACATACAGCAATAAACTTGCATAATAGTATTTTAAAGCTCATTAAAAAATGGTCATTTAGTCAAAATACACAAATGTATTTTATTATAGATAATGCACCAAACCTTGTATCGGCATTAAGAAAAGTTCCTGAAGGTTACTTGGCAGCATTTAAGGTGTGTAGCATATTTGTTACAACTGGCAATAGTTGATGCAAAGAAGAGTACACCAAACACAAAACTTTGAAACAGTCATTGTTAAGATTGTCGGTTTATTGTTGGCCACTACAAAAGAAGTTCAACAGCTAAAAAGAGATTACTCAAACTTCAAAAAAGGTAAAATTTATCAGCCAAAATGCTTATTCAAGATTATCGACATGTTGGAATTCGAAATACCTAATGCTGGAAAGACGTTTTGAATTAAAATTATTTGTATCTGCTGACTTGATATGAGTCTAATATCAAAATTGACAATCTAACAAAAGAGCAATACTTGATAATTGAAGGTATTTTATATGTATTAAAACCATTATATAAGGCTATAAATGATTTATGTAGTTCTGTTTTTCCTATGGCAGCAAGTATTATTTTCTATCTTCACTATATTATTGAAAAATTAAGTGAGAAACAAGAGAACATATTATTACATGAAAGGATTTGCTTCAAAGGTAAAAATGGGTGTTATGTCACATTTTTCAATGAACAAAAATAATCAGATATTATTATTATGTAGTTGATCCAAGACTGAAGGTTTCTTTTTTAAGTGAAGACCAGGTTAACTTGTTAAAACATGTTATGAAGAAGGAAATAATTTACCATTAGTGCAAACAATTATAGAAAATGCTAGTATTCCTGAGGTAAATGATGACATGTGGTCGATGGTACAACAATGGAATACACCATCAAATCAAACACGTACAAAAAATAATACAAACATTCAAAAAGAAATAGAAAATTACATCCAAGATACAAAAGAAGCCAGAAATACAGATATTTTTCAATATTAATGTTGGTCAAATAAAATACCCACATATAAAATATCTGGCAATACTAGCTACTCAGGTCACTAGTGAGCGGTTATTTTCTTCAGCTGGCCAAATTGTATCAGAAAGACGAACTTTATTATCAACAGAACATGTTGAGTAATTAGTATTTTTAAAGGATTATTACAATTTGTTTTAGGTGTAAAAGACACAGAACAGAATATAGAAGATATAAATGATAACTTCATTTAAAACTATTTAAAACTTTTCTTTTATTGTTATTATTAAATTTATTAAATTGTATTTATTGTTATTAATAATATTTTAATTGTATATGTTTTTTTTTCAAAGTATTATATAATAAAAACTAAAGATGAAATTCTATTTACTCCTTTATAAAATGAATAATAAATACTAAATAATAATAAATGTATTAAAATGCGACCAGTGGCTATAATGGCAGTAGTGAATAATAAATATTATTAAATATTTTGACAACCGCTAGGTTGAGTATTAATTTTTTTTAATGTTTTTATTTTTATGTGAACAATTAATATTTTATGACACAAAAATTGAATAAATTTATACGGTACACTATCATTTTCGAATACTTGAGTATTTTCCAATACTCGGATATTTTCGAGTACTCGAGTATATTCCAATACTTCGATATTTTCCAATACTCGGGTATTTTCCAATACTCAAGCAGTCTTAAATACTCGACTTTTGTACTCGACTCGTATACAAAAATCAATAATCACTTAACTCTAGTATTTCCCTTTAAAAATAACGAACATACAAAAAAAAAACCAAATGTAAAATTTATTTATAAGTACCCATTTTTTTTTTAATTTTAATGATTCTTTTTATAGAAAAGTAAATTACAAAATTTTTTACTCTTTGCATCTAATAAAATTATACCGAGTACAAATGCTTTTTGTAAGCATAAAATTAGAATCAATTCTGTTTATTACTGGTAGAATTACTTTCAATAATATTGATACTTAATCAAAAAAAAATGTAGATTGTAGTTCTGTAATAATGTGAATGTGAATAATGAAAACGAAAATATGAATAATGGTTCTAAATGAATATCATAACCCTTTTATAAGATTATTATTAAAGCATTACCTCCAGCATGCATTAGTTCTGAAGGAATACCAATGGCACCAAATAAAACTGTAGGATCATGTGTATGCCATCCTCTAAAACCAGGTCCACCATTTTGTCCTGAACGACTGTTAGTATTGGTAGTTGTAGTTGATGATGATCCAGATGTAGTAGTAGCAGTAGATAAACGTGGTACTTTTTGAACAAGATGCATAACTTTTCCATGAATACCTATTAAAAAAAAATTTATATATGTATTATCTATAATATTTCAATTAAAATGTATATGTGCACAATATATATTAGGTAATAGTCAGAAAGTAAAAATAATTAATAACATCTTGTTTTAAAAAATTCAATACATTTTCTCCCAATCTCTACGATCTCAGTAAAAAACTAAAAATTTAAATTGATATGCAATGTCCAATTATTATTATTATGTTTCACCGATACCAAGGCTCAAAAGTGTAAGAGTTCTAAAAATATAATAATTTATTTAAATTTATATTTGTTGTGCAAACATTTAATTTATTCTAAATAATTGAATTGTTGGAGGTTGAACACCGTACTTGCAAATATATTATCCACAAATAAGTAATGCAATGTTAAAAATAAAAACTATGGAAAATTCCATATAATAGTTTTATAAACAATCATAACAAAAAAAAATATCCCAATATTTTTAAAGTAATAGTACAAAGAATAATATAGACTTTGAATCAACGTATGTGATTTACATAAGTTAAATAAAAAATAACCATAAATACAATCATGTATCATTTCCGATATATGTTAAGTATACCTACTAAATATAAGTATATTATATTATTATGTACTAGGTAAGTATATAGAAATTATAATTACATTTTCAAATATTTTTGTAATTGCAATAATAATTTAATAATTAGTAATAATTTTATTATTATTGTCACATTTTTCTATTATTTTACTTGTATACCTAATACAATTTGAGAATAAATATATGAAAATAATGTAATCTTTAATAAAAGTGTAAAAGCTAAAAACTTTAATTTTGGTTTAATATATTTTTTCTATAAATGCAACGATTTTTACATAACTTTGCATTAAATGTTAGATATGTAAAAGTAGGAGAACGCTTGACTAGCATTCACCTAGTTCAACTTTACACCACTTCTGACCATATAATAAAATGTCCCAACTTAAGTAGATAACTATGACAGGAATTAATTGGTATTTAAGTACTTTCTAGTTATCTCGACCATCCATACTCCACGCAAGTTAATAATGTATATTGTTACAGACGAAAACTTGTACGCCACATGCAGATCGGTAATGTAGTGTTATCTCAAATAACACGTAATGCCATATACACATATAACATTTATAAATATTGACATTCTATGCTAGCCAATATAGCGTTGTTCAACTATGATGAGATAGCGAAATGGAAACCGGTCTCTGTCAACTCGACGAATTACATTATTAAGGTGTATACCCTAGAGTATAAGTAAATTTTTTAAGACTACCTCGTATAATCATCCTGGTTAAGAGGATGTCAACTAGGGATTACAATCCCGGGATTTCGGGATATTTAGCTATTAATCCCGGGATTATCCCGAAATTTAGTAAGAAAATATTTAAAAGAATTATGCACAATTTTTTTAAATTTAATTATTTATATTATTATAGTAAAAAAGCGATTGGGAAATGACTCCACGCCGATGATGTATCCGAGTCTTTTTTGTGTTTAATAAAAACTTTATCACGCGACATTTTATGATAAAAGTATTATCACAGTTAATATAATATTCAAATAAATATTTAATTATTATAATTTAAATTAATATTAAAAAAATACTCGTGAATCGTGACCGTAGCGCTATACATGTTGAATGTATCAGCGAATAGCGTATACTAATATTTGTTCTTACGTAAACCGATTTGTCATCAATATAATAATAATGAAAAAATATAATCTTATCTTACAAACACGGAGTTAATAGCATCACGACGACCAAGAGCTTAGATTAGTGGATAATTCTCAGTTTTTAAATATAGACACTACACGTCGTCAGTATATCATTCATAGTTATTTGCCTACATGCTACTCCTTAGAAAATGCTCTGCTTCAGAAATGCAAAAGTAATATTTTCAATAAAATTTTATAAATTCATGAAAATCAACAATAAAAATTATATAGTAATAGAACCAACTATTATTCATTTTTAAAATATAAATAAACATATGAATATATTTTTTAATTATTAGATTTTGATTTTTCTTAAAATTGTCTGTATAGAAGCCCTTAAAAATGGTCGCACTGACATCCTCTAAACATAACTAGATTAATTTTGATGTAAAAACGATTAACAGATTTTAAAAATCACATTAGTTACATTTATTAGTTATTATAATTATCATAAGAATTTAGATTTTCTTCATAGATATACTATGTTGTTTTATATGCCTATGGTTTTCTCATTGACAATCTTGAAAAAATTGTGGTAGTTGAGATAACCAGGAAGTATTGGTAGGTATGGTATTCAATATAATTTATAAGTACCCAAAAACTACAAAAATGAAAAATATTTCCCATAAAGTACTATTGAATTGACAGTGTTATTTATTCATTTTATTACAGGCTTGACTTTATGAATATAAAATGGGAAGTCTTGGCTATTAAAAATGATGGTATGTATATACCCAATCATGGTTGTGTACATATTACGAACCCGACCATGAACCCACGATAAGCTCATACACATACTTGTAAAATTATACACAATTTGTTAATCGAGATAACAAAAACCAATCGTCTCAAACATAATCTAATTATTTTATTATTTTTTGGATACTGTAGAGTTTGAGAGCAGCAATCATAAAAATTATAATTTGATATTATGGAGACACCTTTTAAGTGCAACTTGTATAAAACGAAAAAAAGGTACTGTTTCACACATGCAGACTATGCCACAAATCGCTGCCAAGCCATCAATTTGCTGCACACTCTTGGTTCCGCATCGATACCGCCACCACTGACTACACATTGCGCTCAAATAACAAATATTATACCAAACATAATATATTGTCCGTCGTCACCTGTCAGGTATGCGTACACTCCAAAATAAGAAAGCTGATAGAGACAATATAATGAAAAAAAAATTTCACAAAAATAACAATTAAAATAGTAAAAAATATTGTGTATATGCAGTCCGGAGAATGTATCATTTGGCATGTTACGTATAAAGAGACATGTGTTCACCCGCGACTACTAACTCCGTGTAACAGCTGTCCACGTAGTTATAACCTGCCCCAAGTATGAAAGAAGCACTAGGCAAGGTGCAGCATGGGTATGTATAAGATTGGCCAGTTTTCATCAAGACACGGCACCTTTCTTTCATGAGACAAGGTATAGATATCTAAATTTATCACTAAACATTGTGATACGTAATAATAAATAGTAATAAAAAGTACTTTTCAAAAAATTACACAAACTCAATCTTCCAATATTCAAATCCATTGTAATATTGATAATGTTTGACAATAGAGTTCATGTTATCTCGATCAACTGACCGTATACAATTTCTACAAGTCAGTGCATATACTTTATAGTAATTATCAATTAGTAATATAGTATTACCAGAGATATTAAGTAATGAATCATACAGTAGTACTACCACAAATATGTTAAATTATTCATTTAGATTAACTTATTTTGAGCTAAAAATGTTTGTATTACGAATATTTAAAATATTGATAATGGTCAAGTTCACACTATTGCTCTGATCTTTTAAAATATTTACAAGTCTGCACGCATGTGCTTATTACGCTTCTATATGGTTGGTATGTAATATGTAACCGACCTAGGTCCGATACATGTAAACACCATAAAAACTACAACTATGAATTTAAGAATCAAAATAAAATGCATATTATGATTCATTACTTAATTTAGTCTGACAGAACTAAAAACTAAATTCAAGGTAAAAACTTAATATAATTTTACAAAAAAAAAAAAATGTGATAATTGATACTTACCAATATCAGCAAGATTAGTTTCATTGCTTAAAACACGACCACAGAATATCAGTCGTTGTTGAACAACAGCAACATTTACTTGTTCTGCAATATGTTCTTTGAGTTCCAATATAGTGAACTAATTATAATACAATAAATCAAATATTAATTACAATGTTATATGAATATATTATCACAATGACAAGGCTTACATTATCCGGAACTCTAAATTTGTGATTCTGTGAATCCAATGTCTTGATTGTCAAGTCAATCATTTTGTATGTGTATATTTGATCTTAAAACGTGTACAATAAAACAATCCGATTAATTTATTAAACCACCTATGGAAACAATGATGTACCTATAGCGAATTGGTAAATAAAAATATAAAACTCATAGTGCACATAGTTGCAAGTGTAATCACCTCGATAGGCTCTGGGCTCTTGACGGTGTTTAATCAATATGATGATAATGCGACTGGCACAATGAAATAGGCTCGATGAATGCTGTGCGCGTAGTTTTTCGTAGTGGTAAAACAACAACGAATTATTCTACGCGGTTAACGTTGTTTGATCATCGTTCCACGAACATTTTACGACACGTATTGTTGAGACGCCAACCATACCAGAAACAAATTCGAACGAGCTCCGTCAAACTAAAACCAAAGAAGGTGAAACGGAAGAGAGAGAACGGTCTGGATATAAAAGAATACAGAATGACGAAATTCTGTGATAAACCATGGAACAATACGGACCGCCTTGGAGAAAGAACATTGTTGCCAATTGTTAAAATTAATTTTCCACAACGCGTTACTATTGGTACTGCTCCCAAATGCCAGACAATATTATTATAATATAAATTATAAATAATTAGTGCTCTACGTCTACAGTCTACATTGTCTACAACCACAGAATAGATTACAAGTTACAACTATAAGCTAAAATCATTGAATAATGACTAGAATTCTGTAATATACATTATGCTTTGTTATATTTTTCAATTATTATTACAAAAAATATTATATATTCTAAAGTAGGTATATATTGTCTGCTAAACTACTATAATATTTTGTGTTTTATCATACTTGTATAAAGTATAAACTACAGACTTAATTTTTAAATCGTATTATAATGTATGCATCATACATCTAGCAATTTTAAAGATGATTTTTATACCTACCTAATGATGAATGCCGGAACAATAATCCCCAAAAATAAGTTGGAATAATAATCTCCTAATTTTTGAAGCGGCTGTTACTCGATTTTGGGTTTAGAACCATATAGTTTGCATCAAAATCAATTTTAAAAATGTATATCTGAATCTGGTATCAAAAATAGAAATTGCTATTTAATTGTTCAACCCTTTCGGTGTGTGTAACAACTTGTGTTTTTAAAAATAGCAGCTCCTATTATTGACACCGCATACGAATAGGTACCTAATTACGAATTAAATTACATATTAATACTATTAATAAATAATTACTCTTTAAACAAATTTTCATGTATAACAATACTGGTTGCGTTTGGACGACGGTCAGTGTTTTTGTCAATCGTCGCGACGACGCGACACCATAACATGTATAGGTAGGTACGTGTTGAACTGTATATTATCACATCATAACATGTTTATATAAATCTTTTATTACAGACGTAAAAATACAAAGTGATCAATCTTTAGTTAAATTAATCATTTTAATATACATATATCAAAAAATACTATATTATTTACTGGATTACTGGAATTCGTGGAGTTCAAATTTCAAAGTATAACTATATAGGTACCTATAGATTATTTAATTTTTTAAAAGAAAAAACCGATCAGTCAGGGGTGGAATTCTGGTTGTCGGATAGTTTATATACTATTGAAGATGTATAAATTAATAATTATATATTGAATTTTAAAACAATGATAAAACATTTTTTTAAATAAAATTATTTTTAGCAGACATTACTGTAAAAATATAGTAAAAAAAAATTTCAACAATATAACAATAGGCTTATAATGTGTAAATTACATAGATAACTATGAACATTTAAAGTTTATTGAATCATTATTTTTGGAATTACGCTAAATGAAACTATATCTTTTTCTTTTCTTGATAGTTTTCCATTCCATGATTATCAAAAAATTACCTCTTCATAGTATCAACTAGAGTGCCTATATATAGGCACTCTAATATCAACCATCCTGATCACATTTGCTACCGGAAGATTGCACACGACGTAATGATTAGAAATCCAAAGCCGACCTTAGGCAGGGGCCAACGGGACCCCTGCCCCAATTCTCGCACTTTTATAAGACGTTTTTGTCCTGCAACAGGTCCCTCGCGCTTACAAGGGCCTAATTTTGGTAAATAAATTTACTGTACGGCGGAAATAGTGAAGGACCTTTTCCTTTTTTTTCTTTGGCTTATTTTTTTCCATTTTCCTTTAAATTTAATTTGCTTATTTTCCTGCCACAGACCTTGCTCCACACTAAGGCCCACTCTGTAGTAAATCCCTATAGTTCTGCTTAAAATTTAAAAGTAATGTTGACATTAAAAGAAAGTGATTATTTAGTGTGAATATGAAATATATGAATTCACTTTTTTAGTTGATAAGAGGTATATTTTATATAGTATAAATGCCTATTATGTACTTCGTCCTTGACACCACACCACGCCACGCCACTGTTAGGTATATGTATATATATTATATAAAAAAGAAAAGAAAATATATTTACAACTATACCATGAGTAGGTATTACTTAAAATGTTTTTAATTTTAAGTATTTTACTTAAAATTAGGTACCTATATACCTATATATGTATATATATAACGATATGTATACTATAGTGTACTACAGAGTAGTTTAGACGTACAGTTCAATTTTTATTTTAGTGCAGTGTACCTAGTTGTGCAATGAATGATACTGATGACGAGTTGATGATGGCATGTTCCGCTTATATTGTCAAGAGTGGAAAAGCAACAAAAAAAAAAAGAAAACCAAAAATAAACGTCGATTTTTTACATTGTGATAGTATATGGTAGCGAAATTTTTAAAAACCGCGTTCGCATTCGGATAAACTTATTAAAGGACTTAAAAATGAATGACGCTCTTAATTTTTTAATTTTTTGTGGAACGAATACCAAGGACTTGGAATTATTATTTTAATTAATTGCACCTAAAATCACAATAAATAGTTAACCCTCTAAAAATCATGAAAAACACACACTTCGTGTATTTACGCTGTTTGTAACATTTGCAAATTTGTCTAGACTACGACTGTTTCTCGTGCGTACTGTTTTTCATGTTTGCACATTATGTGCATTATTGACGCAATACACACCTGATTCTTGAGGGGTTTTGTATAGGCAATTTTTATGAAATTTCAAGAAAAATTATTAAAATCCAATTATTTATAAATGTTTCAATATATTTTAAAAGTAATTTTAATTGTAGTCCTATATGCCAATACTATATTTTATTGTTGTGTAATCACGATATTTGTTGAAAAAAATATGTTTACTTAGATTTCAAATAAACAATTCCATATTGATCGTAGAGCCATCACAATTAACACCTATTACTAAAATTGAATTTGTCTTTTATAGTTTTATTTACACCTGTATTAGCAGGTTAGCAAGTTATAATATTATAACTATTATATTAAATAAAATATTGTATAAATCACACATAATATAATCATATAATATTTTATAATTATTCCACTGACTTTGGATAGATAAATGACGCGTCGGGACGTACCGAATATTTTCAGTAGTAAAAACATTTTTACGAAACAAATGAAATGGAGTTTAAAAATTATTTTACAGTTAAAACACCAATTAATTGATAGAAAACCACATTTTGGAGATAATCGGCATTTTTTCAAATAATACGTTTAAAAAGTTACAGTTTTTTAAAAATGGAAAAATAGTATTTTGTACTAATTCAAAAATTAGTTTAATATTTAGAAAATTGTAAAACCCTAATAGGGTTATCTCTGAAATGTTGTTATCGACCAATTTTATAATAGGTGTTATAACTTTAAAATCATTTTAAAAAGTAGTTTTATTTGTTTTGTGAAAACGTATTTTTAAACAAATATCATGATTAAATAACAACAATAAAAATAGTACTGACACAGGACTATTTTTTAGTTACTATTAAATTATATTAAAATACATAGTTTATAATTGTTAGATTTGTCTTTTTCTTAAAAGTCTAAAAAATTGCCTATACCGATCCCCTTAAAAATGGGACGTGCTCCTGTGGTCTGTTCTGTGGTATCATAATTTATTGATTCTGTATGTTGGCAACACAAGCCACAGAACATGCTGTGGTTGGCAACAATATTATATCTGCTGACAAGATTCAATGATAAACCTTCAACAAAAAGTAGTAAAGTACCTACTCTAAAAAATAAAAATTGAAATGCCTACTATTTTATTTGATTTGGATATTTCGCAATTTTGTGTGTCATAAAAAGTGTACAATAAATTATTAAACAACAATATATTATATAACTCATGATTTAACTTGAAGTAAACGTACAATGATTGTGCGATAAAATTCATATTTTTGTTTGAGTTTGTGATTTCGTTTGTTAATAATTTTGTACAATATTGTTTGGAAAATTTATTATTATTTTGTGTACCTACCGACTTATTTCTTAAATTATTTAATTGTATTGATGATGACAATGGAGTTGAATGATTACTATAGTAATGACAAAAATAGTGCAGAAGAAGAAGAATCATCATTGCTAAAACGTTTAATTGCTCTGAAAAGTATGTATAAGTTTTTAATTAGTATAACGATTATTCATATCCTCTTATTTATTTCATTCCTTGTTAAATGTAAAAACTAACTGTATAGGTACTGTAAAATTAACTGGTCTGTATGTATAGAATACTTCAAGACAATTCAAAATTAAAACCGTTCATTTTTAAGTATAATAAAAGTTTATCCATTGTCCCATATTCAGTTTCCATGAAGAATAAAATCGTATTATTTTTTTTAGATTTATAGACAGTGGTAGCTCGTTGGGTTTGCATAAGGTGTTACACAAAAATTGTACGATATGTGTGCCAATAAAAATAATTTAAATAATATTACAGTAAATACTAAAATAGTATTGGAATCAAATATACAATATTTTAATAATAAATAATAAAATATAAAAGAAATGATGGTATAAATACACTTAACCGGCTCCCGTTTTTTTGGGATTTTTTTTCATGTTTTATAGGTACCTAGTGTTTTTTTTTATGCTGATTTCAAATCTGTAATCAGAAATCTGTGGACTCTTGTAGTTCAAAAGTTACAGTATTATTGTTACGCAAGGTATTGCGGGGTGAGCGGTAGAAGCACCTGTCGATGCCGCGTGATCATCTCTCTTCTATGCACGTGACACTACTCATACTTATAATATCAGTTATAACGCTATTGAATTATAAAACCACAGAATATTCTGTGATAAAACTACTTTGTTAATGAACATTAAATTTAATTGAACGAAATGTGTTTCACAGCAAATCGAGGGATATTGTGGCCCTATGTCTCTGAGCCATGTTTCTCTAAACTATTTACTTTGGATATTTATTTGTTAATTATTCGTAATTTGTCATTTTCAATTAGAATATAGATAGGTACAATATAAAATAAATTCGATACAAATGTACAATTTTTATACTATTTTTAATTTATACTATATTTGTTATATAGGTATATAGTATATATAGTATATTAGTAGTATTTATATAGAATCTATATTTTGAGACTCCTCTTCTGTTTCCGACTCTGAATTTCCCTCACTATTAGTGTCATACATACTCATTGTTTGCTGGATTGTACAATGTCTCTGCATGTTTAAAAAATTTGATCATTGGATCTAATTTTTTTGATCGACATCTTTTAAGGAACATGTATTTTGTCAAATATCCAGTGTAAAATTCTTTTTTCGATGATAATTGGGCAATGGTAAAAAACACTATACAACAGTAAAAACAAAAAATCCAAAAAAAATGGCACCTGGTATAGTGAATTTGTTCCCGCTCAACAATAATACTGTAGGTTCAAGTAGCTGTAACATTTGAACTACAATAGTCCACAGATTTCTGATTACAGATTTGAAATCAGCGGAAAACACACTATAAAACCGAAAAAAATAAAATAAAAATAGGGGTGCCCGGTAAAGTGTACTTGATCCAAAATTATAATAATATTTGTATAAAGAATAAATCAATGTAAAAAACATATCA
Source organism: Pemphigus obesinymphae (assembly GCA_025469235.1). Taxonomy (NCBI): domain Eukaryota; kingdom Metazoa; phylum Arthropoda; class Insecta; order Hemiptera; family Aphididae; genus Pemphigus; species Pemphigus obesinymphae. The sequence goes on from JAIPRL010000856.1 coordinate 76,181, forward strand.
CACTCGCTTAAACAGAATACTGGGTGCGACTAAAAATTATTATTATTACTTTGTTGGCACGGGACGTTGTTAAAAATGTATAATTAATCTTGAATTAAATATATATTTAAGTCTGAAAATGAAAAATTACCATTTTTTTTTTATAACATGAAAATCATACATATATCAAAACATACATTTAGGTCAAGTTAGTACAGTATTAAATATATAATATTCGTTGAACATTTTAAGTATCTAACTAATAATTATACGTATTATAATTATTACGTTCTAATTGAAATATAATAATTAAAATCAAATTCAAAAATAAAAACCTAAAACCATATGAAATAAACTCACTGATCTAATGTATTGATAAATATAATAATTTATGGTACCTACTGTTTCATTGTTGAGACTACCTATGATTCACCAAGAATAATCATACTTATCAGGTTTTAAGTTTTATACCTAATTATAATAACACTAAAGGTACTTATAGGTTGTCCCTTAGAAAACACCAGTTTCTAAAATGTAATAATTCAATAATTTTTTTGTGAAAAAGCACATTTTATATATTTATATTAAGTACCTATAGTATCTTCCTCCAATTTAACAATGAAATAAAATATCTAGTATATTCTTCTGACTGCATGTTTTTATTATTTTGATGAAATTTGCTATAACTTTTTTACACACTTCTTCATTGATTTGTTTAATGACATGTTGAATTTACTGTGTTGGTTCCGGAATACTTGGAGGTTTAGTAATATAAACAAATTATCTCAATCACCCCCATAGAAAAAAAAAATGGTATGAGATGTTCTAGGAATTTTTCATACAACGTAGCAATTGTTTCATGGGAAGTGTGGTAGATAGCCCTACAAGACATAATGCCAGATATTGTTTTTTTTTATTATATCGAAAGATATACTGAATGTAAAAACTAAAAATATGTACTTTTTCGGGAAAAATTAACTGAATTGTGTTTTTAAAACAGGCATTCTCTATGGTCACACTCTATTTATACCCTACAGGTATAAATAATTTATTTACATATATATATACCAGACAAGCCCGAAATGACAATAAGACAAATAAAACAAAACTTTTAAAATTATTAAATGTTTAAAAATTAGAAATATACAATTATATGAATAAAGGCATAATGTACTATAAAAATAGATACTTACTCTAAATACCTGTGTCCAATGAAAATTAAATATTGATAAAATATTAGAAATGTACCTACCTAATGATTATTCACTTATTATAACTTATACGAAGCAATGTATGATAAAATTCCATCGAATATCATCTTGAGATGAACTGTTTTCTTGGAATTTTTAATTCAAAACAGTACCATTTTTAAATGTTTATGATTTTTAATTTTTTGGGGCAAAACATAATCTCGAAAACAAAGTCACTGTATATTTTTTTGTAAAAATGTCAGATGACAATAATCCCAGATTTTAATTAATTGAATATTCTAATTTTTAAAAATCTTTGTTACCTATGGTAGTCACAATTTATGAATATAAAATTGTGTTCATTTGATAATGAATATATAATAGATAATAGTGATAAAGAAATAGGTAGTATTTAATTCATCATTTTTAAATTTAAAATATAAATAATTACGTTTTACTTATTTTAAATTTATATTTATTTCTTATTATCTTGGTTTTTTTTTTTAGAACAATTAGAAGATGATGAACCAAAATTTCATGAAACTCCGCATAATACCAAAGAAAATGTCATTACTAATAAGAATGTTATTACATCAAAATTTAAGTATCGAAAGGTTAATAATTATAATAATGTTAATAAATTACTTTCAACAAAAATAGATAATCGTAATTTTACAAAGAGCCAAAATAAAATTAAACAAAATAGTTTATCAATGATAACTAATAATTCATCTTCTAAAATGCATGTCAAAATAAATCCATTGCATTTGAAATCTGTTAAAAGTAAACCAGATACAAGCAAAAAAAATCCTGAAATAGTGAATAATATTAAAAATACAGAAAAATATAATTTGGAAATTAATGATATTTTGAAAAATAGTCACATTAATAATTGTAAAGAATTATTAAATGAGAGTTTTTATAAAACCTCTGATGTTTCACAAACATTGTTGAATATTGATAAATATATGATAAATGTTCAAGATTATTTAACTTCATCTAAATATGTTGTTAATAAAGAAGACATGAAGACTTTGCCAATCAATCCAACCAATAATTGTGTAAAAAATGTTCATGTGAATAGAAATTTCAAAACCCAATTAATGTCTAAAAATGTGTTAAATTCAAATTCAAAAAGTGAATCAGATGCATTAGTATCTATTAAGAAGACAAGTATAAGTAAAAAAAGAAGATTATCTGGAAAATTAATTGACTCGCCTAATCTTATAAAGATAGGTAATACAAAATTAATACGTAAATCTTTATTTAGAAATAAATGGAAAATTAACAACAAATTGAGTGGTACTGAGAATAGTGAAATTGTGCGTAAACCACTTACAACTTTACAATGTTCAACATCAAATTCATTAATAACATCTTATAATAAAACAAAATGGACCAAAGTTTCTAATCCAACACCTGCATTAGCTACACTTAAACCAAAATCATCTAATTCTAGTAATACCAATAAGTTAAAATGGACAAGACCCAATATATTATTAGTTAATAATGTGCATAGTAATAGTTGTCCTGTATTACCAAAATCTGATAAATTAATTTTGTTTGGAAAGAATAAAATTATTAGACAATCATTAATAAGCTCAACTCAATCAAAAAACAAAAACTATTTGCTCAAACATTTTTCACATAGATTTGCTCTAATGAGAAAATTACAACAAAAGAACAGTGCTCATAAGGTAAAAAATTTAAACACGAGTAATGAACAAGTGAAAAGTAATTTGTTATTAAGGAGAACTGTAACTAAACCTATTGAAATTAAAAAGAATGGAAAGAGATCATATTCTATGTATTCATATGTAAATCCAATATTGAGGTTAGTTAATTTTTTAAACTTAAAATCCAATTTTATATTTATTAATAATTTATTTTTAGGTCAAAGGTTAATAATAATATTAAAACTGAATCTTCAAATAATGTTATACCACATTTAATTAATATTTCTAATAATAAAACTCAGCAAAACTTAAAATATCCAATTATTGATAAAAATAAAAGTCTAAATCTAAGTTTAACAAGCAATAAAGCTATTGAACGACTCAGGTTAGTCGAATTTTATTATATATTTATATACCTATCTACCATTATTATATATGCTATCATAATTTATTTCCAGAAGTAAAAAAGTACTTACAAAACAACTTTGTCTAGTATTCAATCGATTTGGTATTTGTTCAAAATTGGTTCAAGGAAACTGTGATAAACGTCATTACAAAAAGTTCATTACATTGTGCACAAAGTTGGCCAATTTGAATAAAAATCTAATTACTACTTAAATATTATTTTAAATTGTTGTTAAATTTTTAGGATTTTAACTGGAGAATGTTCTAAAGAAAATTGTACATTATCACATAATATTGTAGAAGAAAAAATTCCATTTTGTAAACATTATTTAAATAGTGTTTGTGTTCAATTAAATTGTCCGTATTTACATGAATATAGAGATGCAAGCTCTCCTATTTGTAAAAATTTTCTACACGGTTTCTGTACTTTAGGGAAAAAAGTAAGTTAAAATATTAATTTAATTTTTAAAACATCATTTGTTTGTGGAAGTATTCATATATCTAGTTATTTTTTTTATAATAATTTAAGTGTCCTAAAAAACACTTGAATCTATGTCCAATTTTTGAATCAAAGAATAAGTGTCCACATGGTCAAAACTGTCTATATCCTCATATTCAATGTGAAGAAAAAAATAAGGTTGATATTGAAATCAACGAACCTAGATACTTTGAAATAATAATATCTAATGATGAAGAATCAAATAAAAACGAGTCCATTCATATTGTACCCAAACGCCATGCGCCCTTAACGGATTTACCAGCATATATACCTTTAAAGAAACAGTAAGTATTTATAATTAATTTATACAAAGAAAATATAATTATTTTATTTTATTAACATTATATAGGTACATAAATATATTATAATATAGTATACCTATAGCTAAATAATTAAATATTTATTTCAGGAATAATATTGAATTCCCATTTTAATATATAAATATATTTTTAAAAGATAATAATTTTAATAAATTGAAATAAATTATTTATAACTTACTCAAGGTATTGTACCGAGAATATTTTTCATTTTTATTATAATAATAATAGTTTAGTTTATAATATTAAAAAATTTGATGTGTTAAAGATTATCTAAAATGTAAAATATTATTATCTAGAAATAATGTTTTAAATGTTCTTGGTACAATATCCCAAGAAAGTTATGAAGAATCTTTTAATGTTTTAAAATGTTAAATGTATTAGAGCATACATTTTGACATTCTGAAGGAATTAGAATCATTTATTTGAGTGAAATTTATGTTTTATCATGGTTGCAAAATAGCTTGCTAACATATGCACGCAATAGCTCTTTATATAATTTTGATACAGGGTATTAATACTAATGATCATTAGCTAACTAACAATTCACATCAGTACAATGCAGTTGAGAGAAAGAAAATTAAAAATTGCTTATATTATATATTTATTATATAAATATTATAAATCTTATCTTAATATACAGCAGTCAATAATAATAAAAAATGATGTCATGAAACCATTTATAATTTACTTTCAAAATGTACATAAATATTTTTAATTTTATAATTGTCTATACATTTCAAAAAAATTTAACCTCTTAAAAGTTGTCATGATATCCTTTTTATTTATTTATTTTTAATATGTTAAAATATTCTGTCTATAGATAAATAATTTTTATTTTTACATAATTATTGTTCTAACTAATTAGTACTTGTATATAGATATTAACTGATTTTTAAATCTGTCAAAATATGAATTTACGTCTAAACATGTAAATTAGTATGCTAAATCAAATTTTTTTTTTTTTTTCAAACATTTTAACCTAAACATAACTGAAGTAAATTCATATTTTAAAAAATATCTTGATTATTCTATACAAAAGATGTTGAGGAATCTTTACATTTTTATATATTCAACTCGCACAATGTCATTATAAAGGCATTTTTCAATGTAAATATAAATTAAATAGCCATCCTATATTTACTTTATTTTAGCTGGTGTATGCATGTACGAAATTTTATATAGCAATCAGCTGAATGCATGGTTATTATAAACAATTGTGTGATGGAAGGTCATGGCGTGCACACACGAATTTTTATTTAATTTTTACACACTGTCATGCCCTATATTATCAAATACAAATTACAATAAATTGCTTATAAAATACTCAAACTTTTATATAACCAACTAGAACTAACTTAAGGTGATTGTATTTTATTTTAATTAAAATATTTGCTTCATTTCAAAAACAAAAATTTAAATAACCAACAATAATATTCAAAAATTATATAAAATTTATTATCATTTTTAAAATTGTTGTGTCAAGTACCTACATATTTAAACGTACTGCTTAAATTAGAATCATCTATATAAATGCAAAATATTTTTATAATTTTTCATTGTCACAAAATAGATCACTGACTTATGTGTGAAAGTTCATGTAATCACCACCCATCAATATACCAGTTATTTTCTCATGGCTAATGACATAGCTGCTTACTCACACTAATATTAATTTACAACTAACCTAACAATAAGACAGAAATGTATAAATGAAAAAAAGGCCTCTTAATAGTTTGATATTGATATTGTCTTTCAGTAATTTATATTCTTCAATCAATATTATACCAAAATTATTATGCTGATAATAAAAATTCAGAATTATTATTTATAATATTATGTAATTACTATAAATACTAGTATATAATAGAAATAGCTAATGTATTACAATGTACATAATATTGTTTATTAATTATTAATAAAAATACAACATGAAAAAAAAAATTTATTTTATATATAAAAAATAATCAATACATTTCTATGATTTTTATTTTTTTTTAATTCCCTTAATTTTTGATCATCATTTTGGCCATGAAATTATATTATTTTGTTTCAGATAAGTTTTCTACAAAATCTGTAGTACAGATATACACATTTAGTTATTGAACAATGTTCAATTCTTTGGAATCTGGTATGTAATACGTTATTAATTATAATATATATATATGTGTGTATGTATGGTTAACAATAATAAACGTCCAATTGAAAAAATTATTGGTAAATATTTTTTATACACATTTATATGTAAAATAGAAGACTGGTATGTTTGTAAATAATATTTGTTATACACTTTTTTTTATATAAGTTACGTAAAAATTATTTTTTTCTTAAAAGATATATTTTTTTATTTGTTTTAAATTTTGTTTAGACATCATAATTGTTAAAGTTGGTATTTTATTAACTATTAATTATTTTGTTACATAATAAAATAAAATTACTTAAGTTTAATGAAATTTTAATAAACTAAATTTTAATAAAAAATGATCTATATCATTAATTTTATTAAAATTATTTTTACTTATATAGATTAATTCTGATGTATATTTAATTACATTGAATAATCGATAAAAATATTTTTTTTTTTCAGAGATTTTGCATTAAGATATAACATTTTAATGCTAAACTTCTGCATAAAATTAAAATTCAAATAACTATATAATGATGTTCAAAATTATGAAAATTAATCTACAGTTAGTTGACGAAAACTACCAACCATGTGCTGGTGACTGTTTGTCAACGCTGATACTCGTCCTTGTCTTGCACCTTCACTAAACATATCTTCTCTAACTGACATTTTTTCATTTTTAATAATTTGTTCTCGTTTTTCTAACATCTCTTGTTTCCATAAATCTATCATCATTATTTAAATGAATAAAGTATTGATTATTAAGTAAGTTGGTTGCGTATTAAAAATAAATTTACCTATCATTTTTGACATTTCCATGTCACCACCATATTCTTTAGGCAACAAAGACTTTTCGACATATGCATGGCTCTCTTCTATTGAACTAAATATCTGGAGTAATAAAAAATTCAAGAGTTACAAATAGTAATTATGTTTAATATTAGAGATGGGTTGAACTGTTAAAATTTCAAATTATGGGAAAAATAAAATAAAACCAAACTATATGGAAATTTAAGAAAAGAATAACATAGTTTCTTTATGTAGGTAGCTAAAATAATCTTTAGAATAGACCTACTTTTTTATTTATTCAAATTAATTGGGCATTAGGTTCAGTTCAGACTGGTAAATATTAGAAACAATTCAGTTAGTTTCCAAAAACCAAAGTTCAACCCATCTATACTTAATATTATTATATTGATTAGTTTGTTACTTTTACGCGACTTCTAATTTTTTCAGATATCAAGGATAATCCAAAGTCTAATGCAAATTTTAAACTTGTTGGTACATTTATTCCATATATTTCTTTATGTCGCATTGGAAGTGTTCGCTTTAAAATATTAATAAAATAAATACATTATTAATTATAATTTTATTATTATTTTTTTTTTTTCTATTAAATATTACAACTTAACGACTACTATAACAGTTAATATTTTATACAATATTTACAAGAAATTAAATATTAAATCCAATTATAAAAATGAAATACAGAGATTGCAGTACAGTTTTTGTGTTTAAGAGTAATAATTTTATGATGTCTAGTGAGAAGTTACCAAAAATGTGATGTTTTATGGTTTTAATAAAAAAATAATGTTCAGTATTTATGTATATAAATAAATAAAATACTTTTGAAGTTTTAAAATACTGCAGTATGTTTTATTAATTCAAAATTTACCTCTCCATTTTTAACAATACGAATAGCTTCTCTTGGTGTAAAAAGTGCTAGTTGTTGTAAGCACATGCCAGCTGCATCTGTGTAGTGTACAAAACCATGAATTTGATTTTCTTGGTCTTCCATCAATGTTTCATATGTAACACCATGTATTCGACACATATCAGCATTAGTCCACTTTGATGGATTAAATACCCCTGTAGTAAGTTTTCAATCAAGTTATTATTTTAAACAAATAACATTGAAATAATACATTTTTATTTATTAAGAAAGTGATACTCATTTCATTTAGTGATAATTAATGTTATGTATGTTTAAAAAGTCAATAAATTGATAAAAAGTACTATTCTGATCAAATAAAGTGTGTATTATACAATTTATATATTATTACTTTTATAATATATATTCATTTTACTTATACATATTGTTATTTGTATAAGAGTAGGTATTGAATTTTTTAAATTTTAAGTTGTCTTAGTCGAAAAATGTATGTTGATGGACAGAGGGATTGAAAAAAACCAAAAAAGATGGGGAGATTGGGGAGATGTGATAAGGAAGGTAGAGTTAAATGAAGATATGGGAGATTAAATTAAGTAGAAGTGATGGACTAGAGTGGCAAAAAAAAGGACTATGGTGGGCTAAATAGTTTGAACTGTTGGAAGAAAAAAAAAATAATAGGGCGAAAAGTTGAGAGACAATTTTTTTTCAGGATAAGCAAACAGTGTTTATAATTTCTACAAAAACATGTAGGTAACAAACAATTAAAAAATTATTAAATTAACAAAGATTACTTTTATCTAATGTAAGATAAATTCTATGGTTATGAGGAAATAAAACTATTTCTTTATGGTAATTAAAAAAAATTTGTCGATTAAAATTTCGGTGTTTTACTAATGAAATATTAATGGGGAATACAGCATAATTTCAATTGTGATGTGTCCATTGTGTCAAGCGAACAAAAAATCCGGAAAATGATGAGGGTACATGGAAAACGCTTAAAGAAGCAATCATAAAAACAGCTGATAAGAATTTAGGAAAAACGAACAACAATCCAATAAATTCGTGGATTTTTGTTTGGATTTCGTGCACCTAACTAGCTGAACTCGTATAAATCATTTATATGCAATTTTTAATTCCGGAGTAAGATTTAATTCGATTTGAAGAATCTAATTAAATATTTAATGCGGATTAAAAATACGTTTACATGCACCCAATTCCCGGATTATAAACATATAAACGCGGTAGTAGAAACAAGAAGAAAGTAAAAATGGAATAACAAAAGAGGATAGGAACGAATACAAAAAATACAGAAACATGGTAAACAGAGAAGCTAAGAAAGCAAAAGAGGAATGGTTAGAAAACATTACTCATCTGTAGATTATTTTTTAGCAAAGGTCTTAAGAGGATACTATAAGCCATTTGAACGGTATTAAAATACGTTCACGCTCTATAACTACAACTTCTCTCTTAGTAATCGCAGAGTCAACATTTATACAAAATATAAAAGATGAGAATATGTGCTATGCTGTAGCGTGGAGTTTTTAACTAAAATTTCATTTCGTGATTTTTTTTTGAAAAAAAATGATTAAACTTTAAGTGTAAAATAGCACAAACAAAACAGGTGTTTTTCAAAAATAAGAAACTTTTAACCACAAATGCAATAAATATAAACACTAGAAAAACATCAATAAAAATACTTGTATTCAGTGCTCGAATTGGAAAAATAGAAGGGGTACCTACCTACTCTCCTCGGGCTTTCAATAAATGAGCGTTCCCTCAAACTATATAACTCGTATATTGTAAAAAATAAATAGTAAGGGTAAGTACCTACTCTCAAAATATTATAGATAAAAAATTGTCCTGTAGTCGCAGAATAAAATGGTATCACATCATATATGCATACGAGCATGCAATGGCATTATTGCAAATAAAATATGAAATTGCTATTATCATCCAGTTCTAGTGTCGTAAGTCTGGTTGGACTATTTACATTCGTTTTTTTCAAGATTTTTTCTTTAAGTAAGTTACCTTCTTCTTCTTCTTCCGGCTTTATCTACTCTGTAAGAGTTTTTGCCGCCATCACAATTTCACGCCACCTCTCGATCATGAATTATATTTCTGCAATCATTTACTCCTATCCTTTTTAAATAATCTTCCTCGACCACATCCATCCATCTTTTCCTCGGACGTCCACGTGGTCTCTTACCCGTTGGTTTCCAAGACAGTACTGTCTTAATTATTTTATCGTCACTTCCACGCATAATGTGCCCAAACCACTGGATTCTTTGGCCTCTTATATAATATTTAATTGGAGTCATTCCTGTTTCTTCAATTAGTTCTTTGTTAAACTTTCTCCTCCACATACCTGTGTTTTCGTCTAATTTAGGTCCACATATTATACGCCATATCTTGTTTTCGAAGGTGATAAGTCTTCGTTCACAAGAAAGGTGATAAAACTGAGCGTGGAAATTACAGAGGGATATCGCTCCTAAACTCAGCATATAAAGTATTCTCCAAAGTGCTACTGAATCGAAGTAAGTTACCTACCTATGTATTTGTACTTTTCCGGGGTATTTACAAAAGAAGCGATAAACTACATCATGTAGGTATCCATGATATAAGCGCATCGTTATGAATTTACGTGTATAATTTATGTGAAATCGGCCATTTTAAAATTAGGTAGGTACCTACCTACGACCTACCTTCCTACTATCTATTAGTTTTTAACCGTTTACTTCCTCAGTATTATTTTTACTCACTCAGAATCAGCAGTAAAAATACTATCTATTTACAATACTATCGATTAACAAAACAACAATTGAAATTGGCGAGAGGAATGGTAAAGTAGAAGTGTAGAATATTGTTCCAAATGTTTAATAAATTACAATTTTCCTGCAGTTTATGTAAGTATAGGTATACCTACCATAAGTGCATTTAAGGAGGGCTATAAATCTTCCCCAAAATTAATCATAGTCCCCTTAAATGGTTTGTATTTAATATAGTTTATATAGCGTAGCTCCGTAATACTGTAATGTTATAATATAGTAGATATAAAATTAATAATCCTATAGCCCCCAAATTTAAAACTTAAATTGTGCCTTTATAATATCCCATTGATTAGGTACCTATAGGTACCTATATTGAGTAATTTACTCAATAAATAGGTACGAGTGTAAGTATAAAACTTTAAAAGTAAACATCATCATATTATTCAGCATACAAAATAGGTAGGTACATCGTTTGAAATAAAAAAATCATTTCCGAAATCACGATTTTTTTAAAAATTTTCGAAATAATAGAAACAATTTGTTTTAACGTTTTCAAAATAGTGTCTGAAAATACATTTTGAAAAAAAGTGAAAAATTCATAGGTATGGGTACTAAATTGCATTTGTTCTAAATGAATAAAAAATAAACTACAAATAAGCTATATAGATATTTATAAATTATAATGACATATTATATTCGGTGTCATATTTTACCCGGTCTTGTTATGATGATTCTGCGGCCATTTTTGTCACGCTTTGGAGTTACGAATATATACCTGCAATTGAAAAGTTTAAATTATAAAAATTAAGTTTAAGATTATTTTTTAATCTGATTTCAGTACTTTTTATTAACTACTAACATTATTAACTATACCTACCCCAGTGTTAGAAGTTGTTCAAGTCGTGGACAAGTTATATCAAGTCGATAAAAAAGTTGACGGCCAAAAGTTTGTCGTAATAATAAATACCGCTCCAATGCTTCCTGAGCTAATGGTAAGCTAAATTTTTTTGCTCGAAGAAATCTCAATAAAAAACTATCATCTACAAATTTAAAAATTATATGAATATATAGATATCCTGATAGGTATACCATACGTCCATACCTATATAAAATGATATGAATTATATAATATATCTAGACTAGTAGGTATAGGAGGTACCTATACCACAGAATAGATGGAATCTAAATTAGAATAATTCGAATATTGTTAACAATCTAACTCCTTTAATTTATTTCCCGATAATTATTTGGTAGGTATATTTGATCATTTTTAGATTATCCAAATTGGATTTTTATACGTAAGAAACTACCGAAAAATTACACAAAAATACGAAATTTGAATGTTAACAATCCAACTCCTTCAAGTTTTTGTATAATCTATTTTCCAATATTTATTTAGTGAATTTTGTAATTTTTAAATCTTCATTATCTCAATACATTTCTCACGTAAGAAAAATTACGTAAAAATGGTAAAGAATCGATTAGGTATGGTAATATTTTCTTTGTAATTCCGAAAATAATGATCTTAGAAACTTGAATCTTAAAATAAATCTATAAATAATCCAAATATAAAATTTAGTATTTTATTAATGTATAATTACATTGTTTTAATATAATTTTCCAATTTTGGACTATTTATTCTTTATAGCAAATATAGATTTTTTTTTACATGCAAGAAAAAACTACTAAAAAATTACGCAAATACACGAAATCCGAATATATATTTCAGTTACCTATAAAAATTCCATGTTATTTGAAGGTCCTTATAGTATTTTTATTCAATAATAAATTTATTCGGATAAACAGGTAAGGATATCCGTAAATCCGCATAATTGACATCACTATATATAGTAGGTACTTAACTATCTACCTACCTATCTAGGTACCTGCATATTGAATTTTAAAGTTATATTATATAGGTATCTGCTAGAGGTATTATTTATAGTAATATAGAGATACTTTAGTAGTTGGTAGTTCGTTAAGAGAATGTCGGTGCAGCCATTTTTAAGAGGTTTTATGTAGGTAGGCAATTTTTAGATAATTTTAAGAAAAATGAAAGTCTAATAATTAAAAAATGTTTATATGCATTTTAAAAATGAATAATAATTGGTCCCATTACTATATTATTTTTGTATTTCTCTTTTATAACAAATTAAAAACTTCGTAGAAAGATGAAACAAAATATAAATTATAAAGAATAATATTATCTAGCGCCTTACGTAGCCGTTTTGTAATATATACATTAATTAACGGCTTAAGAGTTATTAAAAACTAATTTTTTGATTTATTAAAATAAATATAACTCTTGAAAAAATTTAAATATCGAAAAAGGGGTACGTAAGGTACTAAATAATATGGTTACCTATCTATAATTTACTTTTTATTTTATATTTTTATAAAGATGTTTATAAGTTATTAAAAATGAGAAATGCTAACATGAGATTTTCATTGAAAATTATTTGCGCTGACATCCTCTTAAGTTAGTAGGTACCTTTTTTTAAAAAAAATATATTAAAAATGTACCTACTTTAATAATAATAATATAATAATAAATACTAAAATATTCTTGAAAAATATTTTTTGTTGTGCAGATACCTATAGCTATGTATATTATATAGCATCTGTATTATGTATAGGCATTTATATATTTTAGGTGTATATTAATATGGGACCATTATTTGATATTTTTATATTATAATAGGTACTTAATTACCAATTTGTTAAAATCTGAACAGTTAATAAAATAAATAATATTTACCACTACGAGAATATATAATTTTATTATTTTTCTTCAACCATAACCGCATTTGAGTTATAGCATTATTCCGTGTTTCTTTATCTTCTCTGAGTTCGTCTTTTGCTTTTTTCAGTGCATCAATGTTTAATTGTTGTTCCATTTCTATATAGGTACTTATTGAATATCTGGACGTCGGAACACTTTAAAAATTATAGTAATTACTAATAAGTATAATTTGGGCATTATAATAACTAATAAGTATATAAATATTAGAAGTAGACACACCTATATACATTAATTATATATTGCATATCCAACTAAAGTTTGGTAACTTCTGAAATGTTAAATATTTATTTCTAAATAATTCTAAAATAACGAATCATCTAATAATATAATGAGTATATATGTAATATATGTACCAACTTCAAATGAACCGATTTCAATTCTGTAAAAATATTTTAGTTGATTGGTTTTTTTTCGTACACTATTATGGAATTTTTTTTTATAGAAATGTATGGAATTAAATTTCTAACATTTCAGAAATTAGGTACCTACCTATAATAGGTAAGATTTAAAATATTTCTGTCAATAATTGATTTTCTTTTACAGAGCAACCACTTTTATGGGTTTTTATACCTGCCTAAGGAATCTAAGCAATTTGTTTAGAACATTTAAAAAAAAATTAAAATTTTTAGATGCATTTTAAAAACGGTTCAATTTCATTATTATTTTTATTTGTTGTTGTTTTTTATGTACCTATTTATAAAACTTCATTAAAATATTACTTTTGCATTTCTCATTTATATCAACTTGAAAATATCGTAGAATTAATATGAAAAAAAGTATTTATAATAACATTATCTAGCGTCTTATACGGAACCATTTTTTGATAGGTATGTGCATAATTTATGAGTTGTTGAAAACTAACTTGATTAAAATAATATCTCATAAAAAATTAAAATATTGAAAAAGGTAACGTAAAAGGCTCCAGATAATGTTGTTATCTATCTTTTTTTTCGAATTCCCTAGATGTTTGTAAGTTGTTAAAAAATAGAAATGCTCATACGAGTTTATCATTGAAAATCGGTTTGCGCTGAAATCCGAAGTTAGGTTAACTCTGTTTTAACGAATTTCGAAATTTCCAACAAAGGTTGATAATATTTAGTCACTTATCGATGTTGATGTTGAAATACATTTTGCAACTATTAAACTAATTTTCTGCGAGCGCCCATGATTCTAGTAAGTATAGATAACTGTGAATATAAAATAAATAATATTTTTACTTACATATACTGTGTACATATAATGAAATACACGTCCAACTCAGTGAATGCCTGTTTGTATACAATGCTTGAGACTTGTAGTATTTGTTTTATATATAGGGCAGAGCATGGACAATATATGTATTATAGTTTCTTTTTTAAATATACCTTCACTCCCCGACTTAATATCGTAGATATACTTTAAAGTACCTACTCTTTGTTGATTATTAAATAATATATGTAAATGTAATAGAATATAGATAAAATAATAATAGACTAAAAGTATATATTATATAATATATACCTATAATAGGTACCTATACCTATTAAGAGGACGTCGCATAGAAGATTTACAACGGTAAAAACATTGTTTACGTAAAACAAATGAAATGGCATTTTAAAATAAGTTTAAAGTTAAAACCCTTATTGTAAAATTAATGGAAAACAACATTTTGCAGGAGATAACCTTATTGGCGTTTTTTCAAATATGCATAAAAAAAGTTACCGTGTTTTAAAAACGGAGAAAAATCATAGTATTTTGTACCTTCCATAACGAACTTAATATTTGGAAAATTGTAAAACCCCAATGAGATTATCTCTAAAATGTTATCATCTACAAATTTTATCATAGTTGTTATAACTTAAAATCACTTTAAAAAGCCATTTTATTTGTTTTGCGTAAACGTATTTTTAAACGAATATCGTGATTACACCACAATAAAAAATAGTATGGACACAGGGCAATTTTTAATAACTTTTAAATTATATTAAAATATTGTAAGATTTTTATTTTTCTAATTTTATAAATCTAAAAATTGCCTATACAGAATCCCTTAAAAATGTGGTGTGCGACGTCCTTTTAAGTATTAACTAATACCTACTATAGATTATAGATTATAGATCTATAGTATTTGGCATTAATATTATCATTGCTTATAAATTACTGAAGTAATTTATAATAATATTATACATATAAAAATGTGAAGTGTAATATTATAGCAATTTTATTGTTATACATATATACAGGGTGTTTCTGAAATTAATACACAAAATTCGTACACATAGGTACTCAATAAAGTGACCCAATGACGAAAATTTCGAAATTTTTTTTCTACCTCTAAAACCTAAGTATTTGAATTTTTATTCATTGTATTTTGATATAAATGTAAGAATAAACACATCATGATATTTTCTGCAAAATTCTCATACGAATCGATATGTCAGATAAATTTCTTCGTCATGGCGATATAAAAACATTATAAATAGGCGAAAACGAGGAGAAACATCATTGTGTATTTATTTTTACATTTTTATCAAAATACAATGCATAAAAAATTTCAAAATTTTCATCATTGGGTCACTTCACTAAGTATGTGTAGTGTGTACGAATTTTGTGTATTCATTTCAGCGAAACACCATATATATACAACTATTGATATTACTATACATTATAATAGTATATTTATTATTATTTTATTTTATAATTTATTTTAATTTATATATTTTTATATTTATTATTATTATTATTAGTGATATATAATCAATGGTGTAACCAGTACCTAGGTACATTCATGAGCTATATCAGAAATAGGGAACTTAATGTAGTGGGCCAATTTTTGCGGGCCAGATATAAAGTTGTTTTTTATTAATAATTATTATCATGTCAAACGAATTCATTAATATATATTTTATGTATATATGATAAGAATTAATATCTAATTAGTTTAATATATATTTTATTATTAATAACTTCTTTAAATTATAATTTACCTATAGGTATTTTTTACTATATATGAAGTAGGTAGACCATAAAATAGGTGGGAGATGTGATGGAAAGTGATATGATGAAGGCGATGGGGTGAATGAAAGTAAGGTAATATGGTGAAAGAAGAAGTTGTGGGAGATAGAGTTAAGTGGAAGTGTAGGTCTAGGGTGGCCGACCCCAAATAGTTGGGAGAGAAGGCGAAGGAGAAGAAGAAGAAGAAGACAATATATTATGAAGTAAAGACAGTCCAAACCAGATAAAAAGGGACGGCGGGCAGCCAGTTGCCCATCCCTATACTATATATTATGATATTCTTAGTTTATCTCAGTTTATGGATACATATACTTAATATTAATATTTAAGTATTTCAATTAAGATCTTTGGACTTTAAAGCTTCAACTGTTTTCAGATCAATTTATTTGAATATTTCACGAGAAAAAAAAATAAAAATAGTGACTTGTATAATTTACATGTTTTAATATTTACTATTATTTATAGGGTTTGTGTACTCGTACAGCGTACTATAGAATGAATTAAATGTAACCTATCCCTATATTACCTATAGGTATACGTATATATAGACAGTGGCGTTCATCCTTCATATGGGGTGGGACCGGATCAATGCCCTCTGCGGAAACCAAAAAATGAAAATAAATGTCTACTTACCAGAAATTATTTGTTCATGAATATTATGAACATTAATTTGTTAAAAATAGTCCATTATATAAATATTACTGACACACTATATGGCTATATTATATATAGAGGTGCCTATATTTTTATAATTATTATAATATATTGCAAATAAATGATTTTTAACGATTTGTCTTTGTGCGAGTAAAACGACAGAAAACTTATTGTGTAGGTACCTATACCTACTATTAATAATATGGTTTGATTTTATAAATGAAAAATTATTTGAATTAGTTAACGAATTTACTTTGTATCAATGCCATATTATCATCAATGCTCAAATGATTAAGTTTTTATTACACCGAAAAAAAATATATATCATTTTCAAATTAGTGTCCTCTCTTTATCAATATGATGTGCCATGAGTTATGAGAATACTCGCATGAGTCGTATAATAATAGCTATAGTTGAGCAACCTAAATCCTTAGGCCTTAACCTAACCAAATAATTCGATATATTTAAATAGTAGCTGTGCTTTTGTGACAGTGGTGGCTTTACGGGAAACCATGGCCCCCCAAATTCAATTCTTAAAAAATAGTTTTTTTGAAATGATGGAAGCCCCAGAGTTAAAAACAAGAAAATTAGCAAAAAAAAAAAAATTTTTTCTTTCTAAAATATCTTTAAGTTGATAAAAATTAAAAATGCGTAAACATATTTTTAACAAATATCATGATTACACGACAATATTATCTAAAAATGTTATTGATACAAGACTATTCTTAAATTACTTTAAATAATATATTCATATATTTTCAAATTGATAGATTTTTATTTCTCTTTAAATTTCACAAAAATAGCCTATATAAATATAAAATCTCTTAAAATCCGATGTGCGGTGTCCTCTAAATCCACGCATACTGCCTACTATATCTAGTATCTACTATAGAGATTGTAAATTATATTAGATTACAAAGTTACACTTTCGGTATACCTATCATCCAAGCGATTTTCTACATAAGTAATTAAAATTAAATTTATCTGATATTTTTAAAATTGATTTATCTGTATCTATCTAGAATAAAATTCAGATTAATCATCTTTATCTGTACCTATATATTATCTAGATAACATTAATTTAGTAGTGTTATCTTTAAAATCAACTAGTAGGCACCTATTAGTTTTTAAATTCCAAATGTCCAATGAAATTCCATCTTAAATCCCACCTACCACCAGTGGCGACTCTTGCATATATAATTTGGGGAGAGGGCAAAATTGAGTCGATGGTTTCTTTTTTTTTTGGTTATTAGATTATAATATACGGAGGGCGTATGTGTCTCATGTAAATAAGCAAAACAAAAAAGTCATCAACTCAATTTTGCCCCCCCTCCTCTAAAGCCACCACTACCTATCACTATAATAATAAAGGCTAATGTCTGTGGTTAATAGCTGCATTCTATCATCCTACGCAACGCAAAGCAAAAATTAGTCTAAAACAAATTAAATTAATTTCAACACTAATAATGCATATTTATATATACACCAATAAAGTAGTAATAATTATTTACGAACCCGATCCGACCAGCGGCGGATTTAAGGGGAGGCCGAATAATTTTGGGCACTTACCAAAGAAAAAAAAATCCTAAATCCGCCACTGTACACAATAGCATGACGTGTAGATTATTATGTAGAATATACAGTCTATATACAGGTTTAATTAACCAGGGCGGTATCGAAAAAAATAAGTTTTAAAAAATTAGTCCAAAAAAAAAAAAATTAAAATTAACAAGCAAAAAAAAAATCTATTTTTTCTATAATTTGTCGGCTGGACTTACTGACTTATTTTCCTGAAGTGGTCGGGGTGGTTCACCACTTCACCCTCGGGACGGTCCTGTAGTACCTACCCCAACATATTGTATTATACCTATTATAGGTACTTGTGAGATATGACTTATGCTATAAATTACGACATTATTGTAGTATAATATATATAATATATATAATATATATATATATATATATATAGTGGTCATATAAAATAATTAATATGAGTATATAGAATATATGGGTAACAATTCACGAGTGAATATTGTTTAACTATACAGTGATCCGGCCAGTGAATTGGAATGAAATGAAATAATGTATTTGATAATAATCAATTTCGATTGCAGAACTATAGGTATCTATGTATTATAGGTACTTACCTAATATTAAAATATTATTAAGATAACGTAAATTACGTAGTGAGTACCTATTATACTTATCGCCTCGATGATGTACCTGCGTTATATAAATTATAATATATTGTCATCATCATTCGTCTACGATAATATATCGTTCTTTATAGAGGTATATCTATTTAATTTACTTTTACTACTTATAAGATACGATCAGCAGACAAAATATAATATAGCAGTGATATACGTTAATATAACAATACAATATATTGTATTATGAAAATAAAAATTGTATCCTGTATTAAAATAATAAGGTGTCTATATCATATATATATATTATGTATATTTTATAGTTATGAAATTTCCAATTACATATTACATAATATATAATAAGGACATAGTTATTGGTAGGTACCTATATAGGTACATATATATATATAGAGTGCCGAAACTATACCGCAGTTGCAGGCAATGCATCGACACCGCCAAGTGGGTCTCATATTGTGATGCACAAAGAACCATACTATACGTATTCATTGATTAAAGTATAGATAGGTACTAAACTATTCTATAATAAATTGAGTCACAGATTTTTGAATTTTTTTTTTTTTCATTCATTCACATATTATATTATAGTTATTGTTGTATCGGTTAGTATAGTTACAGTATGTACATACATATATATATATATATATATATATATATATATGTATATATATGTATTATTTTTGATTAAACGGTATCTATATAATATAATTTATTCTACAATCGATTGACTGTTATTATATTGCATATATTTCTGTTACACGAGTATACGTAGTCTGTAGACGTGTTTCTCGAATAAAATCGTGATAGATATCATATTATGATAAATCGATTAGCGTATATACTATATAATATAGTGTACACTGTACACGGGTAGGTAGTATACCTACGTACATTCTGAAGTGTATTTTATAACGGAACATATTATTTTGTATATGGGAAAAATAACAAATAATAATTTGCCGCGGTTATTAATGATATTATACTATGCCCAAAATTAAGACTCGTCAATTAAATGTCTCAGATTTGAATATTTGCTATATAAATGGCTTAAAATTGGAAATTTTTTTGAAAATTTCAAGCTTCTATTATCAATATTTCCGGAGTCATGAAGAATTTTACCAAAATCATGTTTATACCGATTTTTATACTAATTTTATGACGGTTTTTTATTACTGGTTTATCGATTATAAATTTTAATATAAAAATTGAAAAATTACTTCTCTAAAGTATTAATTATAGATACAATTTGCCACCAGAAAATAGTGTTACCTACTTGGAATGATCGGAGTACTTCTTCTTATAGATATTTTGGTAGACATAAAAAAAAAAACACATCATTCCTAGCTTCGTTCAGAATCTAAAATACATGTTGGCCGATACTGAGTGGCTTTTGTCCTTTTATTACTTTTAATCACAGAATAAAAAAATTTATTTATTTTTATCATCACAATGTCGCATAAATATAATGCGACATTGTGATGATAAATATAAATTATATAAATATATATAACAATAATATAATACATACATAAATTATATAAATATATACAATAATATATATTACAATCATATAAACGTGATCACAAATTTTTCTCTAAAATCAATAATTACACGAAGAATGTATAAAATCAATTTAAGAGTTTATTTTATTTAGGTAGGTACTGAAATTGATCGAAATCCATCGATTTCTACAAAATTTCACCATATCATTTCAGTCGTTAAAAATTCTATATCATATTTACATACATTTTACGCAATAAAACTAAAGACATTCATTCTCGTAATTTTATTATATTTACATCAAAGTCAATTGTTATTTGCCGTTATACGGTATAGGTACGCGCAGTAGATGACAACATAGTTGTTGAAATAGGTATACGCAAAATGAAATTTTTACAGGACGGCGAGGTCTGTATATATTACCATTGATTATATATAATCAATGGTATATATTGATATATAGTATCATTGATTATATATATACTATATATAATCAATGGTATTATTATTATTATTATTATTATTGTTCGAGTCGGTCATTTTCTAAGGAGTATTATATAGGCAATTTATCGTACATGATAAAATTGTTAGAGAGGTCATTGAAGTTAATAAAGCTAATAATAAATTAATAAATACACTCCTTGGACTTGTATCTATATCTGTATCTTGGACTATATCCGTCCAAGTTAAATATGAATTGCAAGTGTGAAAATAATGGAAATACGACTGTATACTGACTGAATCACTTTTTGAACAGAAAGTTGCTTTCGCCGTGACAAAATTGTCAGTAGCAAATAGCAATGTAATTTATATTAGTAAATTAGTATATTCAGACGATACGGTCTGGCACTGTATGCGGTAAAATTACCGGTTGCATTGATTTCGTCGCACCGTTTTCGGTCGTACGGTGGAAAAACCGAATTTGTTTATGGTTTATGGTTTAAAAATACGTTTACGCAAAACAAATGAAATGGTTTTTTAAAGTGATTTTAATGTTATAACACCTATTATAAAATTTGTGGATGACAACATTTCAGAGATAACCTCATTAGGGTTTTACAATTTTCTAAATATTAAGCTCGTTAACGAAGGTACAAAATACTATTTTCTCCCTCATTTTTAAGACACTTTTTTTAAACATATTATGTGAAAAACGCCGATGAGGTTATCTCCAAAATGTTATTTTCCATCAATTTTATAATATTTTTAAATGCCATTTCATTTGTTTTGCATAAATAGGTTTTTACCGTTGAAACCGTTCAATGCGATGTCCTCTTGTTGTCATTTTACAATAATCGCCAAATTATTTCACTTTTTAATATTCTACATCGTGGCAGTAGCCGTGCGGGATGTATGAACTGTGATCGTCGCTATTACAGCCACGGAAAGCTTGTGACTGTATATTAATTAATTATATTTTATTTTGGGTTGCAAAAATTTGTAATGAATTGTACACTATTATTAATATATATATAATATATAATAATTGATATTGACTTTTTTTTTTTTGCGCTATTTACGCTTTTATTTTTAAACTGCGCACAGGATTTTAGAGCTAATTGTGCCACTGGGTATAACGTATTATAATAGGTACCTATTATAATAATATATTTGCTCAGCATTAATAATATCCCAGTCAAATAAAGTTTTCACTTTTTCAGTGTGGAAAAATTAGAGACAAACTGAATTATTGCATACACCTTAATAATATATATTATAAATAACATCTATGTAAAGTCCACATTGATACACTTAGGCTTCAAAGGTTATTCGAGGTCAAAGGTTAAAAAAGCCTTTTCGTAAATATTTCACTTTTTATTTGTCGTATATCAAACAATTTTGTATGAAATTTGTAGAGGAGATAATTATCTACAAAAAAGGCAATATGCATTTTTCCTGTATTAGTGATCGTTCTTGCGGTATACAACTTGTCAAATATCTATTTTTTAAAAAATTTTATTTTTATTTTAAAAAACGGATTTTTCGTAAATATTCATCGTACAACAAAATGTTCAAGAATACAAATTATCTTTTCGTTAAATGGCAATTTGTATACCTATCTACAGTGGCGGCGCTAAGGATGGGCCAGGTATCCCCCAATTTGCTATAAAAAAAACTGCGATATAGATACTTAACTGTTTACTTTGTCTTCAGAACCATCAGAAACTATCAACTTTAATAAATTCAACTGAAGGTTCTGTTGTGAAATAATTTAAATATGCGTTATCGTTACTTTTCCCTCTTTTTTTTTATCTTATCTCAGTTCGGCTTTACTCTTTCCACTTTTTAGGTTTAAAGTTGGTCACACTTACATCCATGATTTCATTTTCGGATGAAATACGATTTGGATGACATATTTTTCGTCTAAAATATGTTTCGGAATGAATATTGTTCTTATAAAATATTTTCTACAGTTTTATTTTCGTCGTAAATAATTTCGAATTAAATACGATTCGGACAAAATATTTTTTTGTTTAAATACGGTTCGTACAAAATACTTTTCTAATGATATATTTTTCGGACAGAATATTTTTCGTCCAAAATACTGTTCGGATACAATATTTTCGGAGATTTTACGCGTCCCCGAATTAAGGAACATATGGTGTGTTTTACGATTAGACAGCCCCGGCTGGAAGTCTATTATCACTTATCAGTTATCATTATTATAAAACTTACAAGGTCAGCTGAGTAAAAAATTACGAGATATTATGTAAGTTTAATATAATTGTGCGTTTTTTGTAAGTCTTTAGTTACTTATACGAACTATAATATTATTGTCTATGCTTTTCAAGTTTGATAAAAATATTTTTACGATAAACGACACAATTTATTGTTTCAGGTAAATGGCATTTAAACGTGCATGGTATCATTTTAAACGTAATTTTTTGTCTGCAACATTTCCCATTTGCTCACTTTATTTCATTTACGCCGACTACAGTCGCACATTAAATTGGAAGAAAACACAAATTAAAAAAGCTTAAAGTAAGATAATATACCTATATTAAATTAGTTTATTTATTTCATTAACATGTTATACATTACGTGATAATAAAATAAACACATCATACATCATCTCATATTGCAAGAACTAAAGAGTATTTATTATTATTTCATTATTTATTGAATATTGTCTTGGTTATTCTAATTGAATACTTTGGTTTTATTACTCTAAAATAAATAGATTATCTAAATTAAGTTAATCTAATAAGTCTATTATAATATAAGTTGAGAATATATTATTTTCATACTATCTATTTAGTGAAGATAAAAAATAAATTAAATAAGAATAAATAAATTTCAATATAATAAATCAGTGGCGTTTAATGGATTTTTCATTGGGTTGATGAATATAAATTGTCCACAATAAAAGTCATATGAGGCTTCATTTCATGTATTCCTTATAAATTATTTATATGTATAATATGTAAGTTATAGCATTCACACCGTCTTAAAAAAATCTAACCAATTTTTAGTTAAAGCCTCCTAGCAACCTAACAGTATAAAAATTATAAAAAGAGCTTTCGGTATTTTAGTGCACAGTCGTCTAAGGCTTTAATTTAGTAACATTTTGTTGACTTTTTTTTTCTTTTTAGGTAGAGGCTCTTTCTAAAGTGATAATAGGATGATCATTGAGAACTTCAGTGAGGCTCATTATATGCTTAATATTAAGTTTGGGTCCCATGTTAATGTTTGAATGTGCAAGGGCTCACAAAATTAAATAGGTACCTAATATGTATTAAATTTATCTATGTACTTCTAATGTAAGGGTTAATATACCAAGCCAAATTTATACAGATTTTATTTAAATTTTTTCTTTGTCAGATGATATTTTACAAAAAAATTCATGAAATACCCTTTGAAAATAATCCTCTCTTTAAGTTTGGTAATAAGTTTTTAAACTCTAAATTTAACCAAAACCACACAGTTTAATATATGTATAGTGTTATTTTGTAATATAGTAAAATCACGCTAGTTATACAACATTTAAATTTACAGTTTAAACACTTATTTTCAATTTACTATAATATAAATAAGTTAGGAAAGCCTACTCTGTGAGCGTGTAAATTCCTAATTTCTAAAACAAAACTAATAATATCTATATCCTTAATAACCAAATCAACCAACTCATAATTATGTACTAGTAACTATGGACACAAAGAGTATATAATATGTCTAATGTTATGATTAGAAATCTAAAATCAAAATATAATTGTTTGTTTGTATGTTGGAATTTTTTGAAATGTTAATTTTAAAGAAAAGTAAGAAATTTAATAATAGTTTTAAATTACAATATTTGAAATTGACATTTTTAAAAAATTCATCAAATAAAAACAGATAATATTACCATCATTAAATTTAATAATAGGTGTTCAAATTCAAAATTTAACTAAAACGTTACAATGTTAATTCTATGTTGTTTTATTTTGCAATTAGACAGGGAATAGAAAAGATATATTAAATATTAAAAAAATGAGGCCATATCATCCCTCAAATCCTCCCATGTGTGCTACACTACCCTGTAATAAAATACAATAAAGTATAATTATAATATAATTTTTAGGTCTATTCTATAATGGCACCCAAACATGCATTATTTGGATTAACCTTGGACTACTTCATCGTGGCCATTCCAATAGCAGCTGGAGCTTTATTTGGAAAATTTTTAGATGACAAGGAAACAGAAAGGATGACACTGTTTAGGGATAGGAGTGCATTATATGGTGGAATGGTGAAAAAGGGAGAAAAGCCTTCTTGGCCATAGACGCTCTACACATAACATGATACTATTAGTTTATATTAATTGTAATATAATTCGACATTTTGTAATAAATATCAAGTGTTCAAATATTTTTATTAGTACATAACGGTTTTACTACACAAATAATTCATTAAAAATTATTATAGTTTAAATTTTCATAAAAAATATGGTCTCTTTTGTTAAAAAAAAATGTCAAAGTATAATTTACAATTTTATTTATTAATAAAACTAATGTATTTTACATTTTATTAGTTGTTTAATGATATTATATAAACAGAAATAAACCTGTATTAATTAGTATACTTATTTTTTTTTTTAAATAATCATTTTTACAAAAAGTGTACTTATCTATTTACTTAATTGACCTTATATACTTCCACTTAGTCCAGGCCACAATTAACCTGTTTCATAAAGATGGAAGCCGATACAGTACACTAACAAAAGGTATACTGTACATTTTAAATTATTTAATAATGTTAGAAGTTAATGCAAGAAAGATATTTTATTGTAAATGACAAATGGGACACATGTGATGGCATAGCCTCTGCAATGCGTGAAATAAATTCCTTTTTATTTAAAAAACAGTAGGTATATACATTAAAGTTTGAAATATTAACTACAGATTATATATAATATATTTATTATATTAGGTTTATTCCAGCATAGTGTTGTAAACTTTAGGTGCATGCGCAAAGTCAAAGACGTGTCCCAGCAGAGCAAATTGGAAACATCTAACAAAATGTTTTCTGTTCCATTAACGCTGCAACATGTTATCAAGTTGTCGGAAACAAAGATTTTCTGTTTAAAAAATTAGATATTCATAGTCTTATTTTCTATAGAGGTTGTTATACTTGTTATACATTAAAACAATTCTGTTTCCTTAGAAATGTTTCATGCACGGTAAAACAGTGGTATAAATGTCCGTAAAGTTGGTTGCCCAAAGTTGAATAACTTACTTCAAATTTGGTCATTCATTTGTAAGCCAAAATCAAAATTTGGAAGTCATCCCTTCTCCAATTATCCACGTAAGTTCACATCATGGCTTATTTATTCACAAATAATATAGCTGTCGTAAATTTTTCGAAATTTGACTATTCCCAAATGAAATGTGTAATTTTTAAGTATTGGAAAGCCTGAAATTGACGTTTGTAAGTCATACTTTCTTCAATTATTCCACAAAATAAGTCGGCGAGGGTTCATTAATTTTTTTCGAAATTTGACAGCACCAAAATGAAATGTGTAATTTGTAAGCTCAAAATAGTAGGAAATACAATAATTATTTTTAATTCCTTTATTTTTTTTTATTTTCCTGTTACAATTTTTAAATATATACATTCTTATAATATACTTGTTACCTATTTATTTTAAATAGTCATAATTGTTTTTTTGAGGTTTGTTAAAACAAATAATATTATAATATTTCTTCTCTCCTAATATTATAATGGTTAATACAACAATTATGTTATAAGGAATTTGTATACGTTGTTCCCACTACCCAGAACTGGATTAGGAAAATACTGGTACCGAGTTTTAGGATTTTAAATGACCTAAAAAGAGTATTCGATACCTTCAACAAAATTTTAAATATAGGTACAAATTAAAAAGCTTAAAATGTCACATTTGCTTACATAATTCAGCCAGTATTTAGTCGGGTTTACTTTAAGTTTGTGAAATATAGAAAATGTTTATGGTCTTTTTTTTCTTTCGGGATGTTTTTGGGGTTTGATTTTATCCATTCATCTCTGTTGATGTGTCTCTGTATATAATGTATTGGTAGCACAGATTGAGAAATACTTAATCCGTGATTGGAAGTCAAATCTGTCATATAAATAAAAATTTTGGGAGATGAATAGGCAATATACAAACAAATTAAAAGGTAGCAATATTTTTAAACAAAATAGTTTAATTTCAGGAGTTAAGCAGTTAATACAATAAACAAATTTTTGGAAACCACCATAGATAATAAAGGAAGTCACTAAGTTACGTTACTAGTTACAAAATTAAAAGGTAATTGGATTATTTTTTCATTACATAAATACTAAAGTAATAGTGTTATATACATTTTTCAACTTAAAAGTAAATAGTTACAATGATGTTACTTTCAACATTTTTGTAAAAATGAAAATAATAAAATAAAATATAAAAATTATCTTTATTTTTGTCTGATAATTGTCAGTTATTATTATGTAATTCAATATTATACCTACACCTACCTATTATAAAATCATTCAATTGTTAAAATACCTTTGAATTTTATTTTTTATTTATTAAAAGATAACAAATTTATTTACAAATAACTAACGTAGTTACTCTTCCGTAACTAGTGGTGCACACTCATTTTCTGCAAGGGGTGTCAGCACACTTTTACAACATACCCACCACCTATTAAATGTACCCAAACAATTTTTGTAATCAATTTTGTTACTTAAATAACGTGCATAATAGATAATCTTATAGTTAATCAACAAAATATTGGAATAATATTAGTCTACCACCCACCACCTATTATTATATGGGTGTCAACTAAGTATATAATATAAAATATATATAGATAAATACATATAAATATATGTAATATAAAATAACAAAGTTACCATAAGGTTACTCAAAAACTATGTTACAGTAACGAGTAACATCTGTTGTTATTACCCAACACTGCAATCTACACAGGCATCTAGAATATACTACATTAACAATATTAATAATGAAATTAGGTTTACAAATGGCTTATGATTTAAAATAAATTAATGCACATTATAATTATATTTTTTTAAAAAACACCACATATTAGTTGTTTCTTTTATTTATCTAATATGTGTAATATAACAAAATTGCACTATGAAGAACTTAAATTGTGACACTTAAGTGAAATAAGAGTATATAAAGCTTGAATACCTATTACTATTATACTTTTTTATATGATTTTAAAAAAATACAATGGGATACCCTTAAAAATATTTCAATCTTCTAATTTAGTAATAAATGTGTATTAATATAAGTATAACTTCTATTTAATGGTGTTTTTTTTTATACAATTTGTAAATAGATTAAAATATAAAATAAAACATGAAATTATATAAATTAATAACATATATATATGTATTCAGCAGTCTGTGGAACTTGTAACATATAAATTGATAGCATGTTTTAGTATATAACCTACAAATCAAAATAAAAACATTTTTATGATACAAGAAATTTACAACTTACAGATTAAAGATAAGTTACTTTTATTTCAAAATATTGCAGTATGCATATAGTTTTCGAAAATATTCTTACGAAAATCCAACAAATATCTCGTGTGTGCATATGTGTTGTTTTCAAAATACACTAAATCTGAATGTTTGACTTAATTTGGAATGATTAGGTATTATTTTTTTACAAATTGAGTTCATCTGGTATTAAATGCTTGGCAGCATCACCTAAACTGTTATTTATTTGTAATATAATAATAGAATCAAAAAATATATATTTTATAAATTGTAGTATAATTATTACTTGTTACTAATAATAAACATGTACTATTTTAAATTAAACATAATACTTTTTAATACAATATTGGTATTTTTTATATTATATTCAAAACATCTTCACTATTATATGATTTAGTAAGTCTCATTCAGTGTGAATAATAGTCAAATTTGTATATCTTTCGACTTTCTTATAACATAGTTAGACACAGCCATGTTTTTATATGCCTCATTAGAGAAAAAGATGTAAAAGATCTTTTACAGGTTGCAATGCTTATTGGTAAAGCTAATGCAATAACGATAAGCCTATAAAAGAACAGAAAAGTATGTTGATCTATAACACTAGACATTTGCTTTGGATATTCCAACATGTGATCAAGATACTTTATTTTAAATACATTTTTGGCAACGAACATTATAGCCTTTTAACTATTAGTATCAAGTTGAAATATTCTTCATTAGTTTTTGAAGCAATTTTTTGTTCAACATTAGATGTAGAAAATAGATGAAAATTGGCTAAATGTGTATTTTAATTATTTTCCTTTTGATATCTTACAGTTTTTATAATAATAAATAAATAAATAATAACAGAACAATTTTCATTAATATAAAATTATCAAAATTAAAATGCTGATATCGTAACTCACTAAATTTAGGGGTTTCAAGTAAATGTTGTATTTTTTTGGAAAAATCATTAATTTTATTCTAAATAATTGACAATTTGGCATCATTAAGACAACTTTGGATAACAGAATAAATGCATTTTATTGCATTCTCTAATGTTGCCGTTTTTTCTTGTAATATATTACTTGGTAAATTCAAAATAGGTAATATTTCATAAGATACCAATAGATGAACAACACATATTTTAGTTCCTTAATTTATTAACAATATAATTCCTAAAAAAATTTTTAATATTAATAATATTTATTATAATTAAAACCAGTAATAAATAAATTATACCTGATATTTAAGTAATATCACTATCGCTATTTCTGCATTTTTTTCTTTAGTACTTCAATGAGATTGTTTACTGATGGTTCATTATAGTTATGTTGTAGGCATTGAAAAATGTATGTGCCATGCAATGTCGGACTGGTATCAAAAGGCTTAGTTCGCAATATGATCAATGGGCCTATAGTAAACAAAAAAATACCAATAGTTCTACTAAATATAAAGTATTCAAAAAAGCTACATTTAAATACCTTTAGAAACTATAGATTGTTTACTTATGAGTTTTACTTTAATCACCGAAACAGTGTGAGGGCTTGTAAAAATATGAATAATAGTAATATTATAAACAAATTATTGTCTTAATACATATTAAAACTCCTTTAAAATTTAATTACAAAATCAAATCTGGAATATTACGATTTTTTATAATAAATGAACATAATAGGTATGTTAAAAAGAAGTTGATTTAAGTGTATTGAAAGAAGATTAGTGGTGCCATTGATTATATTATATAATAATAATATAAGAATCGTATATAATCAATGGTGGTACATAAGTACATTTTATTCGAAATTGTAATGCATATTTTGATAGAAAAATGTAAATACTTAATCATTTACAAAATTTAAAAACTGATCAAATGTTTAGACATTTTGTCCGTGGTTGCAAAGCAAAAGTTATTAATACTATGTACCTATATGAATTCTAAAACTCGAAAATTAAGCTAAGAAATAAAAATTAACTGTGAAAATTGAAGGATCATGAAGGTAAATGGTAAAATCCAGAATGTTGTGAATTTTGTAAATAATATAAAAATAAAACTAAAAAGAATAACCATGACCCTAAATTATTGTGCAAAAATAATTGTAGTACAATAAGTAGTTTAAAAATCTATTCTGTAAATAAAAATCGGACCCGAAGAAAAATGTACAAATAGATTTACCTATCAATAATTATTATTATTATTGTTTAAATATGAGCAAAGAGATCAAGCTGGAGGTTTAGTCCACAATCGCGGACTAACGGTCAATCCGATCCTGATATCATGCTTCTAAAAGTGTTAAAAAGAATTGATATCCTAAAATGAGATTAATAAAATTGTTTTAATTACATATTACTATGTACTAGGTAAAATTTGTATTTACCTTAACAGATTTTACAAATTAGCATATATCAGTTACAACTAAATACCTAACTTCTTTAAGCTATCCAATGGATACTCGCTCTGTCATAAGATTTAGCAACCAGGGGTGTGTCATTTAAGTTATTTAGAAGAAAAAAAATTGTTGAAGTGAATTTGCATTTTGATTTTCGAAATATTTATGAAACAAAGAAAACATTCATTCACATTTGTTCCTCTTTCAAACACCTAAAATGATATTATATTTCATATTATACATAGGTACCTACCTAATAAACATTTGAAATGTATATTATTGATTCATTTCTTGCTTCATGAAGGTACCTACACGAAGGAAAAAGCAAATCATTGAGGAGATAAATTAATACTGTATATTAATATTTTCAGATATTCATGATTCATAACAATTTGTTCTCTATTCTAAGCGAGTATGAACCAAACCTGACTATTTACTTTTTTTTATCTATAGACCACTTTTCTGAACATACTAAATGATTGTAAGAACAATAATGAAGTTGTAATTTTGATTTTGATCTATTTTCATTGAAACTACTGTAACTGTAAAATTAATAAAAAAATATAGAACTAAATTATATCTATATATCACTTTTTAGTTTATTAAATTATGAAAAGTAAAATAATGTTTTATTTATAACACCTACTATAATTGTTTCATTATATTTAATAATTAATTAATACGTACCTACATTAAAAATATAATTTATTTTTAAGTGGTAGTTTATTTACTTTCAAATATTATATATAAATACAAATTAATATTAAAATTGATAAATATCTTCTAAATCCTTAAAATAATAATAATTAAACACATACTTATAAATATGTAAATTTAATCAATTATAAAATAATAAATTTTGATAAAAGTGAAAATTAATAAAAGCTAAAGATTTTTGATATACCTAAATAATTTGCAATTTATACCATATTAACCAAATAAAAAAAAACCTACGGAAAAAAAATATTTTAGATTCTGAGCGTAACGAGGGAGCTGGTGGTTTTACAATGATGTTTTTTTTTTTCTCTGTTAACAAATTTACTACCAGAAGGAGTGCTCCGATCTATACAAGCTTACATGGTTTCCGGTAGCAAATTTCATCTAGTTGGTACTTTAGAGAGGTCATTTTGCGATTTTCTCA
>JAIPRL010000857.1:0-108320 GCA_025469235.1 Pemphigus obesinymphae
TGTTATATTACCTATATTATATGTATTATATGCATATTAAATGTGAATCAAATAAATCGTAAAACAAAAACGTATACTAATTAGTAATTCGTAGTCGAATAGCTGATCATTTCAGATCAGGAAATAGGTACGGACGCAAGTAGGTCATACATTTTAATTGATATATTTTTTTGGGACATAAGTAGTATGAACCGTAGATAACAGATTTGGGTATTTGATTTTTTGCTGACGCAAGTGTATTATTGATAAGAATTTAGGACGCAAGTAGTGTGCACCGAAAATTAACGCGAACCGACCGAATAGGTGGCCAACTCTCGTCTCGTACAATGTGACCAGGAGAATATAACCCGAAATCGTGCTGTGAACACTGCAACGGCTCCAGGAACATAATATTATTATGTGTGTTATTGTTTCCTTTTTCTGTTACGATTTCCCAAAATATATTTCTGTATACACATGTTTACAGTTAACTCTATCTCAACAAAAATATACGAAAAAACTATTTTCATTTTTTTTTTTTTTTTTTTTTAACAAATAAAAGATCTGTTAAACAGATTACTTTTTCATCGTACGCGCATTTTAGTCCTAGAACTGTAGAGAAACGTATATAGAATACAGTATTATCTGTGTGATAATAAAAAAATATAATGATATAAACACTGATAATGTTCGTTTTTTTTTCAAATAGAAAGACAAGCATTGTTGATGTCATATCATAAGTTTACGATTTTACGTGATTTCATTTTCTTGTTTTTTTATTTGTTGATAATTTATAAATTATCCTCAAAATAACCATATTCGAGGTATAGGTACGTACTTTAAAGATTTTTTTTCAGTTTTTATATCAACTTTTGTCTACAATTATTCCCACTAAAATAATATTATTCTGGTAAAATATGTTTTTCTATATTTGTTTTACGTTAACAATTGTTATTATTTGTCTAAGCATATAGTTTTTTAAAATATCCAAATTTAAGAAATTAAGTAAGAATACGAAAATTAAATTGTTTTAGACATAAAAACTACATTATATTAAAAAATATTAATGGAATATCTTCAATTAATACTTTGTCTGTATTTAAATTTTAAAAAAAATCGTTATTTAGACGTAACTACTTATGTTTTATAATATAAATACTTTAGTTTTTAATCAAATTGTAAGAAGATATAATATAATACACCAATTTAAAATGTTTATTTTATTTTTAATTAGGTGATTTTTTTTTTTTATTCGAATTTGTATTTCTTATCGTGTAAAAATTATTTTATAAATATGCCAATACATTATAAATATATATACCGCATATTGAACCAACGATTCGTTTTTTATGAACATTTAATGTGTGGGTAAGCATGAGACGCTGTGAGTTTAAAGACAGAGAAATAATTGTTTAACCTCTAAACCTCACTTAAGCTTCCAAGGTTAATAAATAATAATAAACAGGTGGTTCAATATTCGGCCAGTGTATATGCGTCATAATTTCAAGAGAAATGTTCTTCGTTGTAAAATTAAGTTAAAAATGTACATTGTTATACATTAAAATAGAGTGAAAAATGCAACTTTTAATCGGGTTAAACAATAGTATTTCATTATAATTTTGTTGTAAATAGTGGAAAAAATATTTATATCATAAATATGATTATATATCATTCTATAACATAGTATTAAATTTTCAAGCAAAAGTTTAATAATTACATTTTTTTTAAAATATTATATTCTATTTACTAATTACCTATTACAATTTTATACAGCTCAAATTAAATTAAATTGAAAATTATGAATAAATAAAATTTAATATGAATCTTATATTAATTAAATGAAGTCAAAGTTTTAAGTATTTTTTATTGCACTATTCAACTATTTAGCCGTGGTTTCCAAGTAAGTTGAGGAGGGTGAAAGTAAACATAAGTGTAATATTATAGTATTCAATGTGGCATTGTATTCATTATATTTATATTACGAATTATACAATTTACTATATGTACTAGAGTTTATTCCCGATTACAAATTAATTTTCTATAATTTTTAGTTTTATCTTGGGTTTTATCATTAATTAATTATTAATTAAGATACGTTGAGTTATTACTTTCTTTAAATATTATTCATTAAGAAAAAATATTAAAAATAACTTAACTTTAACTTTTTATCTCGTCAACTTTTACTAACAATTCTCCTGCGTCCCTTATCACAACTCTTCGGGGTCGGCCATCTTAGTCTTTAAATTCCATAAACATGCATCTACCTTCTATTTTTATCTAGATTCTTACCTATATTTTGGTCTTCTCCTTGTCCTTTTTTCTTCAACAATTATTCTCTTAACTAATATTAATACTACTAATAATAATAATAAAAATACCTAATAATAATATTAATATCATTAATATCTATCTACCTACTGCTCAACACTCCGATCCATAAATCATTGCAGATCTCACTGTTGTCTCATGAAATGTAACTTTTAACCTAATTGGGATTCTCCTGTCACAAATAATATCTGATGCTTCTTTCCACTTTATTCAATTTTATTTAATCCTTTATTTGATATCTTTCTCAAAACTATTTTATTTTTGTAGGATAGATCCTAAATATTTGAATATCTCATTCTTATCCACTACAGCCCCACCGAACTTCATTACTTGCCTTTCCCTATTCAGTGAAATAGTATTCACTATGTGTTTCTTTTGACTAAAAGCATATTATTTTTATTTTGTTTTACATCTAATAATCCTTAAACCATTCCCCTTAAAATTTTCTCTTCAATCAACCGTTCAATTTTGTATACTATAAGTAATAAGTATATATATATTTTTTTTTTTGTTTTCGTTTTTATCTTATATGTACAATACTATTGTTTATTATTATAATATTCTAATAGTAATAGTTATAACAATAAATAGTAATAATAAAAAAAAACCATTTTTATTAAAATATAATACAATAATAGTAGGTATATATTAGTATAAAAGTGATTTTATATTTTAAAATCGTTAAAAAAAATGAAATCTGAAAAATTTTATTAATTTTAACTACCTATAACTGTATATTAATATTATAATATGTATAAGTACTTACGATTTAGTTCAATTAAATATATATTTTTCGTATTTCACCATACAAAATTTATTCAAACTTACCTGCAAGAATAAAAACATAATTAGAATTAGAATAGTAATGAAATATAAATATTTAATATTTTATAATATTTATATTATATTTAATTATTAATTAAAACAGGTTAACAATTATAAATACATAATAAAAATACTAATGTTAAATTACAAAAACGGCAGAAAGGATAATGTAAATAACATAAATAAAATAAAGGGAGATATTTTAAGATTAGATAATATTTAAAAAAAGTTGAAATGCTCTAAGGTTAGTTTAGGCAGTCAAAAAATAAATGGGTGAAATCACATTTGATATCCTCTACGTGATAAGTGTAAGATAGGGGACTATTAAAGCCTAAATATATTATAATATATAAATAAATATTATATTCTTAACGATTACATACATTTTTATTGTACCAACTTATTGTACATATACCGATAAAATATTTATTGTTTTAAAATAAATCATTGGGTTAGAGCATAAGTAGTACAAATCTGAGTTTTAATTATTTATTTTGTAAAACTGTGCTTTATTTTTTCTCAATCGTCATATCTCCCAACTATTTGGCCCAAGTTTGTAAAACCATGCTGAATATGTTTAATATATAAATTTTAAATATTGTTTAAAAAATATATTCCTGGTTTATAGATGTTACTAACATAATAAATAAATAACCGAAAGAAATGTGTGCCTTATTTATTGAACTACCTTTATAGTTATAATTATAATTAATATTATATTTAATAATAATAAATGTATATTATAGGTGTTTACCATACAGTTAAAATTAACACGAAAATTAGTATTCGATAAGCATCAAAGCATGTCCAGTTAAACATACGAAGGATATTATGAAAATTTGATTTGAATATCAGATCATTTAAAGTTATATGATTTTGTAGAAAAAAGTTTAATGTGATTTTTCATCATATGACTTTATGTAAAAATATTAATATTTTAATCTAATGTATAGTATCTGCATATGAAATGGAAAACTAAAAAAAAATAAAAATATATATAGTGAAAAATTAAATTTTTCCGACATTGATGATTAGATTTAAATAGAATATCACAGAAATAAAACATTATTATGTTAATACTAACATTTTTACATTTTTATTATATTTCCAATATATTACTTCTTATATTTTCATAAAAATATTTGTTCATGCATACATATATATATATATATATATATATATATATATATATATACCATTATAATAATGGACTATTAACTATATGCAATATGCATACATCTATAAATTGTATTTTAATATTACGCTTATATTTAATATCCATCAATGTACAATATTGTAGAACATGATAAAAATCTGTTCGCATTATGGAAACCTTAACTATAAAAAGATGAAATATACATATAAAATTGAAAATAATGTATGTTATAAAACAAAAATTTTATGACATACAAAATCGTAAATTATTTTTTATTTATGATTTTATTTTAAATTATAAATCTTGTACGTTAAATATTTCAATTTTTTTAATAGTCTGTAGTTGATTCATAAAATTTCATTTATTATACATTATAAAATGAAATTTAAATAGAAATATCCATAGATAAAGATACATTTCTGTGATAATCGTTATATTTATATCGTTAACAAAACATGAAGATATAACGTTTATAATATCATATATTTAATATTATTAAATAAATTGTAAGTGCACTAGTATATCTACTAGAACCTATTATTTAATTTTCCTATATAGTTTAATTTATAGATATCTATAATCTCTAAAAAATGATGATGATTTTTTAATATATAATTATTCTTAAAATCCAATCAAGCTTAAAGTTTTTTGTGAGTATGATTTTATTAATTTTATGTATATTTTTGTTTACAATTTTAAACAAAGTTGGTGTAAAATTATAAGACTGTCAATGCTGGTTATTTATATCAAATTGAATACGTTTCGAAAATCTTTTCTCGTAAATTATTTTCACAACCACTTAATATTTTGAAAACGTCTTATAAACACTATATTATATAGTGAACCGAGCTCCACTCAAAATCGTTTTTCAAATGTAATGATTTATTGTTGCTTTCAAATTTAAAATAATAATACATTATACGAGTTCGAGCCGAGGCGTGTGGAACGAGACGAATGCCCAATATCCAGGATCTGTATATCACGCACGTTCCTTTTTTTTTTAAACTTAAGTTTATTAGGTAATCCATTAAAGTGTTATATTAAAGTTGTTGTACCAATGTTATACAAAATGTAGCATGCGTTAAATGGATCACCTTTTAAATTATTGCCCCCATTCCCCCCCCCCAAATAAAAAAATATACTTATGTATATTAGTGTTTGACATTTTATTTTTTTGTATACAAAAACATATTACAAAAGTGTAAAACCGTGTTTCTTAATATGTGGGTTTTGTAAGTAGTGTATTTTGTGAACACTAATGTTATTTTAAATAAATGCAATTTTGATCAATGAATCATGTATATATTATATATACCAACCTACGTACGTATAGTGTATGTGTACGAGGGTGTATATATGCACTTTGCGAACATGAATAAAATTTGAAACAGTTCTGAGTGGATTTAAAGGATATGCCATTTTTAATCATACGTAATACATAAAAGCGTATTTAGCGAACTATAGTTACCCGAGTTATGCTATACATAAATAGTTTTGTAACGCATAGTTTTGGTAGTATATCTGAGAGATTGTATAATATTTTACGGGCGTGATACCGGAGGATTTTGGATCTGATCGAAATTTTTGACACGATCATCTCATAGTTAATTGTTTTAAACATAAAACTCAGTTAATTCGAACTTCCAAAACTCGATACCTTCGATAAATCGTAGCTTATATCTATATTGTCTTTGGGATTTTGTAGAATCCAGTGCAATTTTCCGGTCAGATATCATATTATCTGTTCTACGGTTTTTGAACACGTGTCGCACAAATTCTACGTAGGTACCTATTGTTGTCGTGGTTTTGTAATATTATATGACATAGTGCACAGAAAGTTATAGGATTCTAGACATTTATACGATACGTTTGTAATTATTTTAGTACAGTATATTTGATATTATTATTCTTATACCATACACGCATGTTCTAACACGGTATTTGACACGAACAGCGACAAATATGTTTAAACAACAAATTTTGTATTTATTTACGCGTTCCCAGCAGTAAGTTTTCCGGGAGTTATTCTAAACGGACCCTACAAATGAAATCCTTCATCTTCGTTTCGCCGGACATTTCCGATTTTCGGGACGTCTCGACGAAAATCGCACAATACCTACACCGCCTGTTCACTATTTCACAGACAACGGATTATTATCCGTGTGGCCACACGCATTTGTCACGCCGTCCATTTGCGTGTGCCAGTTTATGCGTAGTGCATAGGATGTTCGTCGACAAACCAATGCTATTATTTGGGTGTTCGCACACGGTCGTGTACAGTGTGCGCGGCTAGTAGAAAATATGATGTTATTCTTCTGCACAATGTGTACGGTAAAACTTTCGGTCCGAAACCAAACAATAGTCGTACAAACGCACAGTTGTCGCTCTACCGAAACAACGTATACATTCACTTTGCGGCGATATACGTTTTGGATATCCGCGGAGATGTCAGTGTGAGTGTTTTTTTATTTTTTTTTTATTTTTTTTTTTAGTGTACGTGGGTGTATGTGATTGTATAATATATAATAATATTATGTGTTTCCCGCGTGCAGGCGTGTGTGTCGAACGGTTGTGCCAAAACGGGTCGTCGACACACCGGTCCCATCAATCACACACAAAGCGCATTTATACGACACGCCGAACTGTGCGAGATCAATTGTGTGACACTTAAACGTATATATATATATATTTTTTCCTTTCCAGATCCGATTCCATAGTGTAATGTAACGTTTGCGTTTGAATGGAAGAAATAATCATCCCGTGTGTTAGATACTATTGTCGCCGTTGCACGTTGGCGAGGAATACGCACGTCTTTTGCGGTTCTCTGTTTCCCACCCATTTACAACACATGTATTTTTCGCGTGTTTCGTTGAAAAGTGCGAATATGTGCCCAATTGAAAAAACGGCTTTTCAGTATACTACTACTCTACCGTCAATATTCTTTTCAATGTTTCCGTTTTTATCTCTCACTTAAATACAGCGTACCGTCAGGATACATATGTATTTCACGAATTAGAAATCACTTAGTCATTCCAAGGGCTTTTCTGAAACGTTTAAATGTAAAAATCAACATTTAATCGAATTTAGTATCGTAATTATTATAATTTATGTATTAATGATAATTACCTCACTTTAAAATATACAACAATTCCCGAGGACACGTATTTTTTAAAGTATATATAATTTAAATTTTTCAATGTATATATTATACGCAACAATGATAATTAGCTACATATATAATTGTTTAGATATTTTTAATTCACCACAGATATAGTGTTTTATAAAATACAATTCTGAAATATGTCATTTTTTTATATTTTTGAAGGATTTATCGAAAAATTTGTTGCTATATATCTAGTTTCAAACCATATATAACAACAAATAACCAAACTAAATTGAAATTTAACTTGAGTTAAATGTTAAGGAACAAATAATAATTAAAACGTTGAATGAAAAAACAAAGAAATACAATTATTGTAGATTATGTTATTTGAATTTCACATT
Organism: Pemphigus obesinymphae; assembly: GCA_025469235.1. Lineage (NCBI taxonomy): Eukaryota > Metazoa > Arthropoda > Insecta > Hemiptera > Aphididae > Pemphigus > Pemphigus obesinymphae. The sequence goes on from JAIPRL010000857.1 coordinate 7,793, forward strand.
ATAATTATTTTAATAATAATAATAATTCTTAGTTATTATATAAACTATTACAGATATAGAAATAACATATAGAATAAAATAAGTACAAGAAATTAATAAAACTAAATAATTATACGTAATGATTTTTTAATTTTTATACCCTCTAAAATATGTTTATAATTATATTCAGTTAATATTTTTTTGAATTGTATTCAGAACAAATTATTGGTAATAAATTCATTTTTATTAAAAATAAATGTTCATTTTCAGTAATTTTTGCTGAAACGTATTTTTATTGTACGCATGTAAGTACGGTTAGATTTTTAAAGACTTTCACTATGTATAACGTAGACGCACTTTATCCTGTATTTCTTCTTTAATGCAAACTGAATTTAAATTTTATAACGCAAATACTGAATAACTCTTTTAGAGACTAAGTGCTTAACCATCAATAGGCAACGTGGTTTTAACCAACTCTATAAAAAATGATTTTATATTTATTCTTTACATCATAATTTATGTATACATAACTTTATAAAATGTAAATTTTAAAATATCTGAAGATATACAAAACATTTAGTATATATATGAAAACATAATACGTAATTTTAATTTTAATTTGTTTTTTATTAAATTTTTAAAGACAAAAACTATTATAATTTATATTAGAGTAAAAACACAATGTCAATAGTTTTGCAATAACATTTATGCAAGTTTACATATCACATATTCGTGATCTCTGGGTAGCAAAAGTATATGAATATTACATAAATGAATGAATTAAATAAATAAATATAAACGCAGTTTTAACAAACTACAACACTTTTATTATATAAATATATGATTTTTATATTATTCTAAAAAATCTATATTTATACTTTGAAAAAAAAAATCGACAACTATTTGGATAAATACAAATGCACATGACTGAAATTTTTGCTTAACTCCAAATATATCGACATTAGTACACAATTACTCACGCATTGATGTTAATTGTTGTGATATGTGTCATTTGATTGCATAATAATAATTTGACCTATAAATTATGAACTATTATTTAAAATAGACTGGGTAAATAATTATCCCACATGCATTAATAAAGATTAATTTAAAAAACTACATATTTGTATAAAACATAATATTGTTATAAAACAATTAACAAGGTAATGGATTTAAATGTTATATTAGGTACTTAATCATATTTTAAAGAGATTTAAAATAATTTTTTCTCATTAACTTTTCTACAACTTCTTGTTTAACTATATTCCATTTAAATCATCTCTCCAAAATGAGGTATTATATACCCATTAAAAGGGAATAATATTATTTTGAGATATAATACAGCAACTTATATCTAATACACTAAAAAATTTACAAAATAATTTTTAAAACTCAAAAGTAATTTATAAATATAAATATAATACCTGAATATGTAATTTGTTTAGTAGGTATACACCTAATAAAATTGTTTTTTTTTCTTCTAAGTTGACCTAGGAAGTTTGAAATGGAAGAGGTAGTGGTAGTACATACAGTTTATGTTTCTATCGTAATAACCGCTATAGTATAAGTGTAAGGTATAGAATATAAATGATAAAATTGAAATACATGAACTATTTATTGAAAATTTAATTTAAAATGCATTCTGATACATGTCCAATAACAAAATACCATTATAATATTTTATGAAATTAGTTTTACACATTAAAAACCTTATATAAAGTGTGTAGTATGGTAATACTTTAGTATATACAATATACATACATATATACTTAAATATTATAATATCTTTCACGATATGACAAAGGAAATATATTTTGTAAAATAACAAAGAAATGTATGTAACTACTGTTACTATAGAAAATTATAAATAAATAAATATGTACCTACGACCGAAAATAAATTGAATGCGAAGTGTTGGAAAACTGTTTGACAGTTAAAATTGAAAAATATATTCGTATTAATGATCATCAATATTGCATTAGTAAAAGCGCAAACCCCGGTAATGGAGGGATTTCGAACAGTGATCATTTGATCCAATTATAAATTAATAGGTTTTAAGTAGTGTAGTGCAGTAGTTTATAGTATTAAAGTTATTTTTTAATTCTTATGTTACATAAGTGACGACTCTTTAAAATATATAATTATTATTGACTGTATAAAAATGAAAAATTAAAGTAAACGCCATTAAGACGTTTACTAACAGCACTGGTAAATAAATATTGAGCGTATAGATTTTTATGAGAATAAAAATTTTCATACGTTTTATATTTTTACTGGATTAAAATAATAGTTACGGATATTAACGTTTCCTTTAAACGCATAGCGTGTATTTATTTTAAATACGACACTCGAATACAATAGAAAATTATTTCGCCAAAAAAGAACGTGAACAAGAATAATACGAGTATATTATATTTTACTGGACAAAAAGAATAAAAAAAAAAAATGATTTAGTAGGTGATGGTATCTTAAAATGTATAATTTAAACTTTAAACGTAACGTCAAATAATATTATACGTATATTTTCTCGCCGTTTTTCTAATATACTCCAATGTTATATTTTTTATTCGTAATAATAATATTATAATATACATTTAAAAATGAAAATTCATTTCCCACGATAAACTTGTTATTTTAAGTTACATTTTTTCCTAAACCGAATCCATTTGCGTAACAAATATGCCAACATTCTTCATTATAACTACTCTCTTGGTACCTATATATATACATAAATGGAATATTTGCTTTTTTGTATATGCCTTTGCATATATATATATATATATATATATAAAGGAGAAATATTGCGCGTTATCCGTATTATATCATTCTATTCATATATATTAAGTAAGTAGGAAGTAAATTCAAATATTTCGTTATTGTTATCAATGTTTAAATGTACGAATTGAAATAATATGGATCAAATCGATACGTTATTAATACAAATTTATACATTTTATCCACAAACATTAGAACATCATGTTTTTGGGACAAAATCGATATTTTAAGCAAATATAATCGTGCAAAATAATGTTATACTTACATCGAAAATATTGCGAGAAACTGACCGAATATAGTTATTTGCAAGTTAAAGGGTTTACCGTGTTAGATTATTAATTCATACGAAATAATACCATACTATTATTATTATACCCAATGGATGAAATAGATAATTTACATTGTTATACACTTAAATATATATATTTATAATATACATAGATTTGTAGGAATAATATAGCTTTAATTCAAAATTAATAGTTATTACAACCCAAAATACGAATAAACTACAACTCTGTAACGTGTATATTATGAAAATACTGTGCCGTAGAAATGTATGCAATTTTCACATGAGAAAACAGCGTATGTATATACATATTATAATGCATTTACTATAAATCTAAATACATAAGTTGATAATTTATTCATTCATTTGAAAATTCTAATTGTTGTGAAAACAAATTGTTTTATGATTTTACATTATGCAAAATGTAAAATCAACATTTTCTAAACGGTTTTATTAAATTTGACGTAACTATTTATTATTTTATTCCTCATTCGTAATAAGTGATTATACTTGAACAAAATCAATATAATACTATTATTTAACTCGTTATAATCGAATTAATATGATTTATTGAAGATTTAATAATTATTATAAAAATTCCTTATCTTCGGAATGAACAGTGAATAGCGACAGTATTACAATATATTCATATATATATATATATATATATATATGAATATTATAGACGTATCTGTAGAACTAATATTTCACACTTTGATAAATATAAAATACTTCTAAATATATACTCGTCATAAATCATTTTAATTTATAAAAAAATCAAAAATTTGTAAGTGATAATTTTATATTTATCATTAACTACAAATCTATAATAATTTATATTATATGATAAATTTACAACATACAATATAAAATTATTTTTAACGTAAATTATCTAAATTATAAACCCATATATTTGAAATTTTTTAAGCCAATTTACATAAAAATTTCACTCTGTATGGCAATTAATATACCTTTTGGCGGGACTTGTGTATTTTTTATGTAAAATTCATGTGAAAATTGGAATATTGTAAAATATTTAATCTTTAAATGTAATTTTTCATTTCAATATAAAAGTTATAAACATGATTTTTTGTTTTTATTAAATAAAAAAAATGCAATATTACTTAATTCTTATTGGACGACATCATAATTTTATATTACTTAAAACAATTAAAAAAAAATAAATTAATATCTTTTCATATAAAAAAAAGAGTTAAGTTCATATGTTTTACATTAAATAATGCTATACTGTTCTACAGTTTTTTTTTTACTATTTTTATTCAACGGCAATGTTAAAAGTAATTTAGCTTTTAAAATTTCAAAGGTTTTTAAAGTTGATATGTATAATAATTGATAATTATAAAATTAAATATTCAATAGATAAAGACAATAAAAAAAAGAATACATAATGAATTAAAATTAAAAAATCATAATATCAACGTCCATAAAAAATATTTACCAAAAACGAATTATCACGAATTTTAGTACTACCATAAATATATGTAGTGATAAAAATGTTGATAACCACTTATGATATTCTAGCAAATAATAGAATACTTACTTTACATTTATTTTGAAATTGTCTAATGCAACATTAAGAAAATGATAATATTTTTAATCATTTGTTGATGATTACAATAATATAATTATGAAAATAGTATATTATGATTAACGGAAAATATTCAAATATTATTATTTTCCATATATTTAAAAATATTTTAAATTCGAGTAAAGCTAAAGGATTATTTATTAATCAGTGATGGTACAGTTTCTAAGGTTTGAGCGTAGAGTCACGAGATCAGCGATTCGGTTTCCCGTGCCAAGATGGAAGTATCTGAGAACTTTCAGTTACTCCAGGTACGGTTGGGTGGCACGCAAACATAATGTCGACTTTGGGAATCCCTCATTATTTTATGGTCTTATTTTAAAAATATTTTGACAATATTACGAAAATATTTCAGAATTATGAACACTTTGCTGAAATAATATTAGAAAAATATTATGGAAAATTTTTACAAACAAATAATTGGAAAAATATATTATTGTCCTGATAATATTTTTAGGTTATTTTTTTTTTTTATAGTATTTATAGTTATGAATCCACAATATGCTACATATTTCACAAATGTATGACATAATTTTCTTATTAGTAAATCATCACGTTGTATACGTTTCGGTTAGATTTCAGTAGTGTTTGTGAGGCTGTATTGTGTATATAACATATATAAGTCACAGCGAGAGTTAATGGGTTAAATAATAAATATGTAATATTCATCGTTTTTATAGCTAAATAAATAATTGTAATACATTTATGCACACAACCTATAGAAATGTGTCTTATACTCATTATAATGTTATAAGTTATGATTTTATATTTAACATAATGTTGATATCCAATATTTTTTGACGGGTATACTTATTTGGCTTATATTTTTACTATATTTTTACAGTTATTTTTAGAATGAACTGAAAATGACAGAAACGCGATTATATCATTGATCATTACATCATTTCTCTTGTCTGTTAATATATAGCTTGGTTTCTCCAGTAACTCTGTATTGGCATGTGTAAAGCGATATATACCAGTTAATATTGACACGACGACTATTATTAGGGTTGAAGGCCAGAAAAATCATATAATATATGGGGCCTCGAGGGTTAGATTTTCTGTCACCGGCACCGGGCAACTAAAGTTTAGATTCCGCGTAGCTGTTGCTTTTCATTTCTGTTGTGCCCAAATGTAGCGTATCCCTGCCGGACGACACGATAGAACAATATCATATAAACTGATTCGGGTTTGCGTTCGTCCTCGAAATAATAATGTACACGTGACTGGATTTCGGAGACATGCCTTTGTTTTTTTTTTTTTTTCTTAGAATAAAAACCGGTGAGTGAATATTTTCAATCGGTATTTATTCTATTGTATTTTTAAAATTTTCGTAAAATTATCCAGTCAATATTTTATTGTGTTTAATGATTTTGAATTACCTATAATAAAGTTATTAAGCCTTACAATGGTGACCGGTTTTATTCTAGTGTATCCTGATGTGCTGACGAAAATACATATTTAAAAAAAAAATAAAAATTTCCGGGGGGGGGGGGGGTTAGATTTTGTTCAAGGACATTAAATAAAATTTTACCATTTGGTTCCAAAAAAGGTTTTCATTTTTTTTTTTCAATTTTTTTTTATAAATAACATTTACAATCTGTACAAAATAAAATATAGAAAAAGTAAATAGTTTTATAAAGAGAGGAAAAGACATAGAAAATTGAGATGAATGAATATAAGTAGACATATAAGCGTCGACAAATATTAAATGAATAAAATTTTATTATTGTACCTACTAAAAAAAAAAAATAAAAATAAAGAAACGAATTTTGTAAACTTATAAAAATAATTAAAAATTATTAACAAATCATATAACAATTAAATAACATTGTATATCATATTTTTATATGCGTATTAAAAAAATCAAATATCATATAGATAATTAAAAAAAAAAAAAAAAAATACAAAACTTTTAAAATTATATAAACAAAATTATAAAAAATAATCAATTATTTAATATAGAAGTCAAGTATCTTTTATTTTTTTTGTTTAAAAATAAACTTTTTAGTTATAAACATATTATTTAATTTGTTAATCTCTACCGATAACAACACTTTTGTAATCTCTTCAATAACATTTAAATGACCCTTACTTCCATAAAATTATTAATTAATATTTTCTTTATTGTACAATCAATTGAAAATAAAAATTTGAAGGGTAATATTCCAAATGTATTATTTTCAAAAATGCAAATTTTTAGAGTAGCCAATTATTTGTTTCGTACACTGTATATAATAGAAACGCATTTTTTGTGTTATTTAATGTAAAATATTTACTTCAGTATTCAAATTAAAAAATGTTCATAATATTATTAACTGTTTTTAGTTCATTTTTATTTGGTGAGTTAGTTCAAAATTATTTTTTTCTAAGATATTTAAAACATATAGTAAATAGTAAATAGGCATGATATATCTAATATAAATATAATAGAACATTTATAAAAAATATTGATAAAAACCTAAAAAGTAATCACTAATATTATTATATGAGTATTTTCACTATAGCAGATATAGTTAACAATATTAATCATTGATATCCCGAAACTGAATGAACACAAAATATATTATTTTGATCAATATATAAAAACTGTATCAATAATATAAAAACTTTTTTTTATAATAAATAACAAATAGTACATTAAGAAAGTCAATTTATAACATATTTCATAATATAAATTATATTTATAATAATATCTTGCAAAGTGATTAAATAAAATATAAAAAAAAACTTCGTGTTTTTAAACATATGTTTGTACTACTTAATTATTACCTTTTTATGGAACTGTATAAATAGTATGTTTTCAATTATCACTATAATTTAAGTCACTATTATATTAAAAAATATATTTAATAAACCAAATGTACTAAAAAAAAATATGAATTCATATATATCTCCATTTTAAACATTTGGAAATAGCCCGTTTTGTAATACTATTCTTTGTTTTTGGTACCGTATTATATTATATATAATATTCTCATACAATATTGTATGTATGTAAATAATTTATTTAAAAATTTGTAAACATATTATATTTTTTTTTTTACAATATTAAAATACAGTATTAAAATAAACCTTATGATACAACCTTATTCATGGCATTATAAAACAGTGTTTATAAATATAATATCTAAACTTATAACAAAATCATATTGAAAAATATATGTAATATGTTTTCTCCAACACAATCTAGTATCAAGTTTGCCTATACATTGCGCCGTATTATACATGTTTATAAACAATTCAATACAATGATATTAATATTATTTTAAATAACAATCAATTTTTGTTAGTTTCAAGGAATTATAACAATTTATGGTACACTGTTTCGGTTAACATAGATATGTTGTTAGTAGGTATAGGTATTATTTATAACTTTTTGTTATGGATTTCCCAACTTAATATTTAATCTGTTTTTTTACCCAATTGTTTTCCGTTGTTAGATTAATGTTTAAATTATAAAAAAAAAGACTTTACTACTTTACCATGAGATAATTATACATTTAATCAAATATAATAATACGCAAACATCACTTGTTGATATTAAAAATGCTATATTTCTAGTTTTATAATAAACCAAATGTAATTTTTTAATTACAATTTCGAAACAATATATACAATAATAAAATAAAATTGTAAACCTAATTATTAGTGTACGATTATATTTATTTAATTTGAAATATAAGAATTGTTTTATAAATTATAACTATGATTCAATCGGAAAGAAGTGACATAATTAAAATCCAAATAATTAGGTAATTAATACCCAGTAAAAAATAATTATTATACATCTTAGCGAATAATTTGTATACTTCAGTTTTACATAATTTGTTATTTCGCTAAATTAGCCTAATTGTAAGTTATTAGTTTTATTAGTCATTTCTCGAGTAAAAAAATCATATTTTATTATGTTTAGTAATTTTCTTCAAAATTGATCATTGCTACTCGAAACAAAATAAATATCAAATAACAATTATGACGAGGATCGAAGTAAATTAATATTAATGTCTGTAATTACAGGAATTATTGAATTAATCTAATATTATCGAATTTATTTTTTAAATATATTTTAGTTCTTAATTTAATAAACGCAACAAGTGATAAGAAAATTTGTTGTAAAAAGATTCTTCCATTGTTTTGTTCAATGATATATTTAATAATAATTTAAAAAAATAGTTTTTTTTATTATTGATATTATCGTCGTATTATGAACCCAAATTCATTGTTGAGGAAAATCAATATTATGATTCATTTAAGAGAGTCTTGTGCAACAATATACCGGGTCAAACCGTCATAAAGACTCGAAATACTCTTTCTATAACAGTAGTCGAGGGAATCATGGAAATTCGTTTTGGGTCCCGTGTCCGGGCAACTTTTACTATCGGACGGATACAACTTTGATGAGATAGAGCGAAGTTTCACAGACAAAAGTTTTTCGCGACCATAAATTACGTGGAAATAGACAATTTTGTCGGGTTAACATTTTCTTCTCTTCCATGTGCCCTGAGGGGATCGAAATGAAAGATTTCTGAGATTTCTATCGGCACCGCTGCACCGCCACTACCCAACGTGCCCTTATCAATATAAGTTTTATGTGACCAGTTAAGGTCATATTATATTATTATTATTATTATTATGATTAGAAATATCTATAGTTTCAACGAATTTATAAGTTACCTGAAAATCTAAATATACGTACTTTCATTTGTTAAGGGAATCGATTTTATAAGAATGAAATTTCACATAGGGAACATAATATGATAATTTTTTTTATTTTAATTCACGTTTTATTTATCGTAACTAATAAATTGCTCATGCGATTCATAATAATACAGTTATTATTTTTCAAGGTTATTTCCACTACATTGTCGGGCATTTTATTTATAATGATAAAATATAACGTTTTATATATTTTTTATCCAATCTATATTTAGTCTGTTTTATTTTTTTCTGCGACTATTACTTTATATTATTAATCATTCAATAGCATGCAAAAAAACATACATATACATAATATATACATTTTATATTTACTTATTTTAAAAAATAGAAAATTAAAATATATGAACGTAATACTTTATTTAAATATTTACATAGACCATTCATATGGTTCTGATATATTCTCAATGTTTTTACTCTCTATTATGATTTTTATTATTAACTTGTAACCTGATATACGGTTGAAATTACTTGTTACCTATAACTTAATTTTGAATACTCTAGATACAAATTTTTTATATATTATTTTTTAATAATATGTATTAATTTTATTTATAGTTATTTATTGTTATTAGTTTTAATTTTAATACAAATACTATATTTTTTGTGTTAATTAATTTTCTACTTTTAAATGAAATATAAAGTATTAATATAAATATAATTTTTACTGTAATAAAAAGCATAATATATTATTCTCTGTGACAAACTAGCCTTATATGAGTTTATATTTATTTTTATATTCTTCCATTATTTTGTCTTTAAAAAATATATTTTTCTAATACAAAAATATATGATTAATATATAGTAATATCTTACTTAATTGTTATTGAAATATATATAAGTACTTATAATAAACTTTATTATTTATTTATTATATTAAACTTCAGATAACCAATTTTTGACTCATTATAATTATTTGTATAGATATCTAATAAATATAAATAGACGTATATAGGATTAAAATACAATTTACGGTTATCTATAGTTTAAAAAAATAATAATTTGTGTAACTGTATTAGAAGTTATTCATCAGTTAGTTACGCCGGGTAAATAATTACTCTTCTAATATTGATAAACTTTAAAATTACTTCGAGTTATTAGGTAGTCGATTAAGATTTGACTTCCACTTACATTTGCCTTCCATTTATGAGTTATGTGTAGACAATATAAATATTGATTAATCTTATATTAATGTTTTTATTATATTATATCTACATTTAGGTCATGTACCAGCGCAAGTGGTAAATTTTTACCATATGCGAATGAATTGTGTTTTAATATTTAAGGTTTAACATATGTGAGACAGTTCATTATTTATAAAACTTAACGTTCTAAATGAGTGACATATTTTATAAATTAAATATATTATTAATAATTGCAATGTTGTACACAAGATAGTTGTACACTAGATGTTCGTAATTGTAAAAAAATGTTAAATTATCAATGTATAATTTGGAATTAAAAAAGCGAATATGTGGAATATTATTTTTTGAAGTATAAAGGAGAGCAAAATAAATCTAATTTTGAAAAATGTACTTAATGACTGTTGACAATTCTGATTAAATGAACATTGTTATTAATATTATTAATTTTTTATCTACTTTATCATAAACTATTTATCTTATCTAAAAAAATGTATAGTAGATATACTACTATATAGTAAGGTATAGTAGACTTTTAACCAGTTAAAGAGTGTATATTTTTTTTAAATTATAAACGTATCTACTTATGTAGGTAACTTATTTTTTATTAACTAACTGAACTCATTGCTTTAATTATTATTTAACTTTCATTTTCATAATAATATATAATTTAATATACTGTTTGTGAATGGGTTTTATGAGCAGGATGTACATTAATATACTATAATACTTTTATTTAAAAGAAAATTTAGTATATTAGATATAACGAATAATTTCGAGCATACGAATATTTAAATTTTTCTAATGGAAAATTGAATTAAAAATTTTTTTGACCGGGTTATATTAATATATTTGTATTCGATTTAGAACTTTAAACGTTTTACCGAAGACTTTCAGGTTAATTATTTAACTAAACTGTTTTTTTCAATAATATGTTTATCTATCATTGCTGAATACAGTATGAAAAAACCCGTATACTTCTAAATGCATTTTCGGAGCAATATAAAAAATTGTTTAGATGTGCATCCATCAAATACATTACAATATAAGTAAACAGATTAATATACCTTACACAATGATTATTATATATTTTATTATTTATATTTATTATATATATATATAAAGAAAAGAAAGAATGTGTGGGAGCCTAAAAGGCAAAAACCACAATTTCGTTGGTATATTGTTTATGATGGCCAAAAAAAGAATGAGCGGAATATCGTCTATTCTCATCTCGCTCGGAACGTTTTTGGCCTTGTAGCGCATTTATGTACACATTCGCACATACACCCACACGATATATTTTGTGCACAAATATATAAAACACTCGTGATGGAAAAAGTATATAAAAGGGGAAAAATTTGGGGGGGGGGATGGGAGACCAAAAGACTCATTGTTGTGTTTATAGGGGTTTCGAGCATGAGGTTTTCGGTGAAATTTCGCACGCGCACTCGGGGTCGCACAACAAATCGTGATTTATACGATAGATTACGTTAACTGTATTATATTTTCTTTTCGCGCTACCCCTCGAAATGGAGTTATTCCCATTTATCACAGTGGCCACATTATCGGGACGAGATGAGTAGAGGGCCTGCATAATATATACCGCGTTTTGTTTCGCCGTCGCGTTATGATAACCGCGGTATACGTTTTCAGGATTTTACCCGAAAAAGACACGCTAAAGTGCATCATCCCAATAAGGTTTTAAACGTGTATATGTGTATATTTATCTCAGGCTGGCTTTATATACTCCGTGTCTATTTATTGTTGTTCGGTGGTGGTGGGGGGGGGGAGAGGGTTCGTTTCTCGAGTTTTCACGATTTATTTATCGCCATTCATTATTCGAATCATTAGACGGATAATAGCCGATTTATATAATTTATATAATGCCCGATAAATAGGTAACAAAAATAGGTCAAATGACAATGCCCCGCACGTCGGTTGTTCCGATGTAGTACGATAGGTACTCGATTATATTGTATACTATCGTACAGAATATCAAGCGATATAATATTATGTTGTGCATACGTACACTAATACAGTTATAGGACATTATCATATTCCGAACTGAATAGTTGAGATTTTATTTTAATTGGGTTTAGTTTTGGCGTAAATGCACGATAAAGAACAACTACTATTCTAAGAGACGCAACCAGCGTACAAAATTGTTATTTGCATTTATATACCTAAACTTGTTGTTAGATGAAATATTAGCCAAACGGTGAGTCTAAAAATGTATCGACTAGTAACGATATTCGTGATAATCTATTTGTGTACTCAAAAACTCCAAATCGTATTTTTAAAATAATAAAAACAGTGTTTTAATCGGTATTTAGATAAATTATGTTTATCATTATTTGACGTTGATATTATACGGACGTTGATCATTATCATAAATCCTTATGATAACAACGTATAATAAGGAAATTAGTAAATATCCAGTGAAACACCAATTCCGTATGCTAAATAAAATGGAAAATTTAAGAGGATGTCTAATTAAATACATTTTCAAAATAAAAACTCATACTATAATTTATAACTTTCAACATTTTATAATTTTTTTTAATAGTTACTTTTATTTTAATATTCCAAAAAGTTAGTTTAATTATATAGTTATAATTCATGAAAGTATTTAATTGTAAATATCCTAAAACGGTTATGTATGGAGACTAGATAATGTTGTTATTTATAATGTATTTATTGTTTCATATTTCAACGAGCTGATTTATGATTTAAATGAAAAATTTAAAAGAAATATTTTTAATATATTGTTTTATACTTAAAAATAATTATAACAACACTAAAATAATATATTGAAATAGGATCATTTATTAATTTTTAATATATTTTAATTAACCTATTTTCATATGACATAATATTACATTTTCATAAATAATTTATGTAAATAAAATGAAATTATAATAAACTAAAATTGACTATTTTATATTATGTTTTTATTTAATCTGCTTTTGAAAATAATGTTCTTACAAGAAAAAATATACAATTTCATTTTTTTTATTACCATTGAATATAAGCTAACACTAGAGTCCGATTACTATAAAATATAAAATATATAGACTCTGAATTAAAAATCACGATCTGTGATTTATTATTTTAGGTTTTATTAAACAATAGTCACCATACGGATATCTACGAGTGTCGGAAAATTATAAGGATTCGTCACACTGTATAATATAACTCGCAATTTGTTTAAATATTCAGATTTATAATAGTTACTCAGTACAATATGTAGTTTAAACTAAGGTAAACAATAATAATAGATGCATAATAAATACCTTTATAAATATTAAATAGTTAAAATTGCAACGATAAGAAAATTGATTACGATTTCGTCCACATACCACATATATGGGATAAACACTTGTTATCACTGCGGACGCTGAGATCGAGAAAAAAATATCATAAAACGGGACGGTAAGAGTGGTACAATCAAACTAGTGAACCTGTATCAAATGTTTGTTAAATCTATCTACCTCCCTACAGTGAACTAAAATACTAATATACTTAATCGAGATGATAAAATGGACGAAATTTCTCGTATTTAAACTATTCAGATAACGAACGGAGGTCGTACAGGGATGATTCGTAGACAAAGAAATGTTCAGTAGGGCTTTAAGACATCCGGAAAAGATAAATCCGAGCTCTGCGGTGTCAAAAAAACGTCGGAAAAGGTTGCAAAACCCCTTTCAGGAGTTTATGGTGATAAGACGATGCAACTGCAGCAATCGTCATGCGATAACGAATGTACGGCATCTAAGTTTTCTTTCATGCGACACTATAGGGTGTATACTGTGTGTACCTATAGTTTGTGTCATCGAAAAAGTCCAAGTATGGACGAACGAAAAACTGAAAAATCGTTAAACTAAAGCACGACTGCGATAAAAAAAAAAAAAATACACACGGTCGGAAAACGGTCCGTGGAATTAAACAAAAACCGTAATATTTTATCTTCCATGAACAACCATGTATTTTGAGTTAGCATTTTATATATAAGATTATTATTTTTATATTAAATATTTATATAGTGAAATTTCTAGAACACATTTAGTAGTTTCAGAATATAAAATTATACATTTGGGTTGCCCACGCCATTTCACTGCCTTAGAATGTAAGGGATTCTTTGGTAGTAATATGAAATTATTTAGAAGAGCATTTTTAAGATTCAATCCGCAATATATTTTATATGAGATATAGAACTTTTTCTTGCTCTGTATTCTATTATTATTAATATGGTCTGTCTGAACATTACTTTTTTATCTTAAATTTTGGGTAATAAAAAATACTAAATATATATAATAAAAAGAAGCTATTGAGTTAAAGGACGATCCATAGTGTACTATTATATAAATATAGATTTGAAGATAAATCATTTTATTTAGATAGTGATTCTTAGTAAAGTTTAGTGCAATACCAAAATTCCATGTTATCATTTGGTCGTTATTTTGGGTAGGAATAATAAATATCGCGAACAAGTTAAAAACTGTTATAAGATTATTAAAATATAAAACTAAAATAAAATGCGATTAAGATAGAATTTGTTAGAATATCAATCGCTGAATACAGATTGAATTTACATAGGTTTTTCTTCTTTTAAATAAATAAATTTCACGTTAAACGCTGAACAATGGAATATTTTTCGAATATTTTCATGAAATCGATAAATCAAAATTGTTCTAAAATATTTTGATTTAATTTTAACGGGTTCTTATTTTCATTCTAAATTTCATTAACACACACCGGTTATTTCAGTCCGATTTCCGATTCTTGACCAAAGACCACGGTTTTGTGACACTAATTTCTACGAATTTTTCGATTCGGTCATAGGTACATACTATACATATGTAATCTAAAAAAACTGGGAAAACCACGGACTCAGAACGTATTGATCTCAAGATGTATCGACTTTTTTTGGAAATGTATAGAATGTGAAAAAGTCATTGTGTACACGTTGCATTATAATCTGTAATGTATCATCATTATATATTTGCGTATTTGAATTGACAGGAAGGGATGGCTCTCGTATAAACACTGCAGGAA
Organism: Pemphigus obesinymphae; assembly: GCA_025469235.1. Classification (NCBI taxonomy): domain Eukaryota; kingdom Metazoa; phylum Arthropoda; class Insecta; order Hemiptera; family Aphididae; genus Pemphigus; species Pemphigus obesinymphae. The sequence goes on from JAIPRL010000857.1 coordinate 23,355, forward strand.
TGAACTCGGTTTCCGCCGATGCCCGTCCGCATAGTTAACCGTTATCCGTCCGTATGTCACGGTCGCCACCATGGTAACGGTTGTGGTGACGTCACATGGATGACCGAAAAACCGTGACGTCCAACGATCGAAGAAATCGTTACGCGCGTGACGTCACGGCAGCGGAGTCATTTTACCGGCCGTGTGTACGAGCGCCAGACTCCGCCCGACATCGCATCCGTTGAATAAATGAATATATATATATATATTATGTTTTGGCGGAAAATGCACTTTTGCAAAAGACCGATTTGGAATAATTTAGTTTTTGAAGGTTACCACCACTACCCCCCCCCCTCCACTGACGTAGTGTTAATTTTCGTTCACAGCAATCATTGTGCGCCACACACGTTCAGGATTAATCGACGCCGGAGGACCTGAACCGTGGCAGAGCGTCAATTTGTACCGTCTGAGTTGCATGATATTATGAATGTGAATCAAGTGTAGGTGGTGTTTAATCGAAAATACCATACCGTTTATATGATCAGAGACAAATCATATAGAAAATAATGATAGGATAAAGGATAAAGAATAAATAGGAATGGCAATAAGGTGGATACATTTTTTAAATAGTACTTATCATTATAGGTATATAATATTATTATTACATTTTTTATCAGATATATCGGAAATTGGAATAGACAATTATTTGTATGGATAATCGGAAGGTTTTGTTTTGTTCATTCGGAATGCTCTTTTGAACCGTTCAAAGATTCGGAGTTAGAACCTTTTGGTTTCGAATCTCCTCAGTACACAAGATATCTATTCGGATACAGATAATTCAAATGGTGGAAATTCTAAATTGAAATTTTCCAAAAACTAAAAATTGTGAAATAAAATTTTTGAAATACGTGTTATAAACGTAGACATAAATTTAATATAGTGTATGTTCATTTTGCATTTTGGACAAGAATACCGTTCGACCTTTGATGATCTTCGATAAAATAATCCTAAAAAATCATCTAGTCAATAATTATATTGATAATATATGTATTTATTCAATGGGGTTTTCAATCTAATGAATAAAATGTAATATTCAAATATACTAATAAAAACATACAAGTTTTATAACTTTATATTTAAAATTGATAATTGGATTTGGAAAACAATTCTGAGTAAATTTATTTGGTTATATAGAATAAAATAATCATTTTTTGCAAAGTTAACTGATATTTGACTGTGATACTATGACGAATATATAGAATAATTTTTAAGAGCCATTTCAATTATTTTTTTAATACCTATTTAGTTTTTTTCAATATTTCGGTATGAAATTTGTTTGAATTTTGGAAAAATAATGAATTTATAATCTTAAAATGTTCACTAAATACGTATATTAGTACTAATAGTACTTTATGAAAGAAAACTATTTTTGAACATTTTTAAGTATTTTGAAGCTATATATAGCAATTTTCAATTTTGAGATATTTAATTCATAATAAGTATAATTTGTTTAATTTACAGGAGAGTTCGATTCTTCACATTTTTATTTATTTTAAATATGTATTTGTTTATCAAAAAATAATGGTGAAGACTGAATTTGTCGATCGGACTTGGTTGTAAAGTAATATTCAACTGACATTTAACAATTTTACTATTTTCCTTTAGTATCTTAATTCTTCAACATTCGTACGTAGTGTAATGGCAGCCAATGGTATTTTTCATGATTCTCAAAACTTTTAGATAATTGATTGGACTTTTTTCAAATTTTTTTATTCATTATATTATATAATATGATCATATTTTTATAATATGTTATTACTATGATCTACAGAAATTGTCAAGTGAATTCACCGAAGCTTCGCTAAGAAACGTATTTTTTCAAAAAATAAAATATTTCGTCACCTGAGAATGAAAAGCTTCTAAATCAATTTTTTTGTAAAATCACTTTTTTTACATAAAACGATTTTCATATTTTTTCTGCACATAATGATCATAGAATTTCTATAATCCAATAATTATTGATAAAGATACAGAATATATTATAGTTATAACTCAAACAAGATGAATAGCCGTTTTTAACTTTAAAACGTTCTCCTCAACAATTCGATATTTTGATATAGAACCTTTTCATTTTCAGGTGACGATTTATCATTACTTTGAAATTCAATGTATCCACTACCATTATCCTCCCCGAAAAGCAAAGTGCTTCCACTCAATACTGACCGGTTATTTTTATTAATTTTTAACTCGTATATTTTGTGAAATTCACAAAACAAATTTGTTATTGCAAACACATTTTTTATTAACTTAACAATACATACATTAATATAATGAACATTTTATTATTTTAATAAATATTTGTTTTTTTTAAATATTTTTAAATTGTATTTACTGGGATAATATAAATCTAAAATAATTTTATTTAAAAATTGCACTTTATCCTACTCATTAAAAAAAGCGTTGTTATAGTTAGTACTAGTCAATACATTTGTATTATTTATTTAAATTTTGATATATAAAGATATCAAAGTCACGTGAGTTATAATACGTGTTACGCAGTAAAATTAAAAATGTATTAACTAGCTCTATACGTAAGAACTTTTGTAAATGTGTAAGATATAGTTTCATATACGTATAAACGAAAGGTACTATTAAAGCATGTGTCAATTACATTAGATAAGAGTAATATGGTATTAAAATATCCAACATTGTCACCCATGCGCCTAATATACGGATAAAGGCCTAAATAGATTTTTCATTATTAAACGACTAGATATTAGTTTTAATATAAGAAAAATACTGACATTAACTATATTTTGTAAAATATAAAATATATTAAAACAATATTTAAACGAATTTTGTTTATAAAATGGATAATTAATTTATGACTTTATTCTGTTATTATTAAACAGTATGGCCCTGTTATTATGCTAGAATAAATTAAAAATGTAAGGCGAGATAGTTTCCTAGTATTTTTCTCCGGTTAAGATTTAGAAAGGATTTTCTTGTTTTTCGATCTCGAATATAGTTTCAGAAATGATAAAACATTTTTTTGATAAAACTTAATTACAAAGATATATTATTATATATACATCCGTTATTCGATAAACTCGAACAAACAAAATACTGAAACTTATTAAGATTTATATCACTAATTACAAAAGTTATTATAGTTGATTTCATAAAACAATTAAAAATCGAAATATATAGGTGTATTGTAAAATTCTGAAGGGTTTTGTTTTGAAAATCGAATACTTACTTATGGAAATAGTTGAATTCACTCGTGTATTTTAAACCTTCTATAAATTTATCGATATTTTAAAATGCTCATTATTGTTTACTATAAGTAAAAATATGTTTTCTATATTGATCGATGCATTTTTCCGAAGAACCCCTATTTTACGAAAATTAAGTATTTTCAGGCTATAGATGTAATTCATATACACAGTATTAATTATTCTAAATAATTCTACAATTTTATTATTTGGAATATAATATTATTTTGTAATAAAAATATTAAAAAGTTATTACATTTTAGAAAGCTATTTTTTTATTTATTTTTTTTATATATAATTTTAAATTAAATAATATCACTCATATTTTCCCAAAAAAATTACGACGATAGAGCACAGATAATTATGTCGTCTATATTAAATATTCGGTTAATTTGGACTATATTTTGAGAAAATGTATTTTTGTAAAATCGCGTTTCATTAGATACAAATTAAAGTGACACTCATTTGAAACTATTTTTAAATTATCCATATTTTTAAATGTACATACATATTTTTAAGCGATTAGATTTTAATTTTACTTAAAATTTCTAAAAACGTTTCGTTTAGAACCGTTTAAGAATCAAGTGTATGGTGTTTTTTTTATTTCTATTGAATTGTATGAAAAAAAAAAAATAAATAAAATAAAAAATCTGTGTATCAAAATATTGACATTGTGAATTGCCTCAGTCGTATTACCTAAATATTATTATATGATATATGATCTTACGAGCGTTACAAAACTACTTTGTGTTTTGATATGTATAGTTTGTTTCGAATCGGTAATTACGATATAATATAACTTTAAAAGATTTAAATGTATATAATATATTAAATTGTATCGTATATATAATACGACTTACCGAATATACATTTGAGTGTAGACATGGGATTCATAAATTGCTGTTGACGATATAACGTTTTAAAAGATTTACAAAGATTGGTGAAGATTGTTGAGAATTGTATTACACAACAGATACTTTTTTATAGTTTAATTTTAAATACTCGAATATACATAAGTAGGTTAATGCGGGTGTTATTTTCAAAATGTGGTTCACAATTTCCATCTATCCTATTTAATGGTTATGATATATTGACAGATATTTTAGATAATTTTGAAATGGGTAACATAATCCTTCAATAAACATTAATGGTATATTTATAATGATGGCTGTCAATGTGAAATATTGTCAGTTTGCTATTATTAAACTAATTAATTCAATTTAAAAGAAAATAATTGAGTTTTTGATAAATTAGAATTTATAAATTATATACTAAATCAAAATAAAAATAAAATGTATATATTTTATTTCGATAGGTACTAATAAGTATTCTATATAACTTAGTGTTCAACCATTTTCCAAAAATAAGATACTTACTTTTAAATCAAATTATATTTTGTTTTTAATTTATAATGTTTATATTATATTCGTGTAATCGTACGCCATATATAAATATAACTAATTTAGCAGAGCCATAAGATGTTATCATTATTATTATTATTATTATTATTCTTTTTTTACGTTAAATGTCGTTGAAGGTCACCGGATATTATATTTTAATAAAAAGTACACGCATTGCATATAATATACAATTCTTAAAACAATTTTCTACCCAATTCGATTTTATTATTATACTTTAAACCAAATGACTAAAAAAGTAGCAACACAACAATCACGAACAGTTCTTGTACGAATATTGAAAATTCAACATATTTTTCCTAACGACAAACTATAATGTTTATATTTATTCGTTTCCATACAAATGTATATTAATATATATGCATTCAAAACATGTAGTTTTCCAACTATTGACGACAAAAGTTTTGATAAAGATACATATAAAATTAAAAATATTCTTCATTTTTCCATCAGTAATTACTTAGTAATACAATCGTGTTTAATTGATCAGCAAAAATTTTAGTTTCTACTGTTAAAACAAGTTATCTAATATCTTAATAGAACCACAAAATATCGAAAAATAACTTACTTATCTTGATAGATTTATTTGAACATCTATGTTGAGCATATTATATTAGGTATGGTATATTGGGAATATAGATACAGTTATACATACTCATTGAAAAAATTTAAATGGTTATTCTAAGTTTTAATCCAAAAATATTTTATATTTTAAATTCTGTTATAAATAGCGATAACTTAAATTTAATCGAAAATCTTACGACAAAGTAAATATATAATTATTTTTTTATTCCCCTATAGCATAATAATAGATAGATATAAATATAATATATAAAATACAATTATAATATTTATATTATTAATAATAATATAACATGTAATATTTAATATATATATATTTTGCATATAAACGATGTTACAATAAATTATTATTATTATTTATTTATAGTGTTTGAATTATTAACAAATATGGTTATCCTGAAGTTATTTTTTAATCATATAGGAGAGTGAAATCTAATAAACTTAAGTGTAAGAACTTTACATTTTTTGCACAATAAATATATTTTAATTTTGTTGGGGGGGGGGCAGAATATGGATATTCAATACTCCATTTTAAAGTAATTATAAATATTATTTGTTCTTTTTTTGTGTTCATTTTCATAAATTGAATTTTGAAAAACGGTATTATCTGACCTTTGCAGCCCATCTAAATATTAATTAATTTTCGGGTTATTATCAATTTAGTATTTTCATCAGTATACATTCTCTCTTGCAGATAATTTACAATATTACGCTGTATACACTATAGTATACCTATTCGTAATAATATTATTCTTAATATTTTTGTATATTTATGCAGTATTAAGGTTAACAAAATTTGGAATATTGGAAATTCAATATATATTTAATGTTTATACGTTTTACATTAATAGACTTTAGTATGTGAGAACTGTATACAAATATAATAATTACTAAATTTTCCCTCTAAACCTACTAATTTATTAGTGGAAATTACTAAAAGAAAAATAATTTTAAAATACTTCCAATATTTCCATTTAAATTTTATTAAAATATTTGTACTCAATAATTTTTATATAATGTTATTTAGAAAAAATGCCTAACATTTTACATCATAATATATATAATATATAATATATGAATAACAGAAATAAAAATATTTTATTACATTTTATATTTATTTTTTTAAAAATAATTTTTATATTAATGCTTGTTAAATTTAAAATAAAAAAATATTTTCCTTAATAACCTAATAAATATATAAGTATATTTATACTTATATTTAAAAATTTATTGTACATTTGAACTTCATACAATAGGTTGAACATAGGTGAAGAAGTTGGACCACCAATCGATTGGTCCTAGGACAGGATAATTTTTATTATTATTTTTTTTTTTGGATTTATATGCAATATTGTATAATATAATGAATACATTGTTGGATATAATTAAAACATACTTTAATGCAATAAAAATGTTATATTATTTACTCATAATATTTAAAAAGTAAATTATTTAATGCAAAATAAAATTATATAATTATAAAGGGAAGAATAACTTTATTACAATAAATTGTGAATACTTACAATTCACGTAACTTATTTTTCAAATTAAAATTGTGTTTGATACCTTTTTGATTGAGAATGTAATTTATTTTACATTTACCTTGTTTAAAAGTATTACAATAATATTATTGACAAGTTCGTATATCAACCAAATAGATATAATATGAGGTTTTTGATGGCGATTGCATTTTAAAATAAAAGGTTATAGTTACAATGTTGATTATTTAGGTTACTATCTATATTTCCTTCATGTTATTAAAAGTGCAAGATAATTCATCGTAGTTATTGTAATGTAAGGATGAGTGATATTTTTCAATTAAAAAAAAAAATAATAATAAAATGGGCTCATTTTCATTAATGAAATGTTAACGGTTACGCTAGTGATTTGTAATATAAACATTAAATTGAATTAATTGTTTTGGACTGTGCGACAGACAAACGAATAGCTTTTTTTTTTTTTTTATAAATACTGTTTACAGTCATAGGCGAGAATGATTATTACTATAATTATAATATAGTGATGTATACATACCAGTGGTGGTTCCAAAATTTAATTTTGGCAAGGGGGGAATTGAGTTGATAACTTTTTTTTTTTTTTTGCTTATTTCCATATTTCCTCCTTAATAATAATTAAAGTCGATAACTTTACTGTGAGGCATAGATAAAACATCCTTTATATCAAAGTGCCATGGATATAATCACGGTGGTATTAGTAAGTACTTTAGTGTGATAATTGTAAAATTAATGTATATTATACAAAACGAAATTTTTATTAGGAATTTGAGGGGCTTGGCTCCCTGGGCGCCCGTAAAGCCGCCACTGAGACCTACGACCGATTGTAAACCATAACCGTGACCGTAAACTGTGATACGGTTGAAATTAAATACTCGAGTAACCACTGTTGATATAAGTATCTATTAGTTTAATGCGTTGAATAATTTATCGGTATTACTTTTCAGATACAACCCTTTTAGGTGCGCCATTTATTGTGTGTGCACCGTTATTATTATTTGTTCTGATAAATGAATTACACGGTCTTATACGAGCGAAATCAAATTGCATTTTTGAATTATTGTTCAGTATTGTAAACATATATAAGTCTGACACAGAGTAAATTATGTCACGGTTGCGTGTTTTATTTAAACAAATAATAAATTACACCGCTGTTTAATTAGCGTATACACATAGTTTATTTCGTTATAATATTTCGCAATTAATGACGTATTTATATTTATATATTTTGCAAACCGCATTATTGTCAGTTTTATAATAATTATGTACCGGAATTATTATTATTATTATTATTATTATATATGCCAGGCACTCGTAAATTTATAAAAATAACCAGCATTATACATCATGAGCTCGACGGTCTTTGTGAAATAAATACTACAATTGATTTATTTTTAATAGTTTTAGAGTCATAAATATCGTTCGTAAACATGATATATAACCTATTAATGTCCTATATAATTTTTAATAAATTCACCAATATCGCAATAACGATAATAATATTACATTGCGTGTACATGTGCGGATATCGTTATTAAAACGTTTAGTGTAGTAAAATTATTATTATTGGTAGTAATGTATTTTTGATTTGCTCGTACAATTTGCATTTTAAGCTATCAATCTATATGTTTGTAATATATAATAATAATAATAAAAAAAAAAAAAATATATATATATATATATATAAACAAATAGCTAATTTTTCGTGTATCGCAGTGACCTATTGGTATTTTTAATATTGACATAAAAAAGTTGCTCTCGTAAAATAGTTTCTACTATTAATATATTATGTTTATCTACTAGATACGTCCTGTCTATAAAAAAACAGACTCTTATTTTAATACCCGTACTCATTCAGTTCTATGGAAAAATGTTTAAACCGAAAACATATTATAAATACATACTTGACAGATATAATTGTAATTCGTGTATATACTTTTATCACTTACTATTTAACGTTTTGGTTGAATAATACTCAAATTAACTGTACGATATGATAATACCAGTAAAATTCATGTTTTGTACTGTGAAAAATATAAAAAGTCAATCGTAGTATACGATTTGTTTTACGTTTTTCTTTTCCCACCAAATTTTGTATTTCTTTTTTAAAAATTGATTAGTATCCATTTGAACAGCCCAATGTAACGGATAACAACGGGAATGGATGATAAATAGCCTATCCATACGTAATATTATTTTTACGATATATTCGTATACGATATGTATGTGTACATACAGCACGATAGCAGAACAACATTATCTCTGTTTCATTATGCAAAACAACGAAGCTATTATTTTAAACGAGAATCTATCTGTAACCACAATAGTAACTCATATTTTTCGGATGTCACTGAAAGTCACTTTTACCACCCTCTTTTCGGGCCCACACAGTTCGGTGTACTATACGGTCCTTTTGTAGGTCATGACGAGATATTGGATTTATATAATATCTCCTATATATATATATATATATATATATATATTACGTAGATAGAAATATGGTGTAACTTGCGACGGGAGATATATGCATTCAACACAGTGTATGCGTCTGCCATATATGGCGTCATTTATTCAATATCATTGTGACTCGTGTAAAAGACAATTTTTGATTAACTTATTTGCCAGAATTTTTAATCAGTTTAAGATAAACACGATTAAAAACTTTAGTTCTTATGATATATGTATATATTTAAAATTCTTATAAGATATAAGAGTTTAACAGATATCAGAATTATATATGATACTTGATTAGTTTTAAAGTTATTACGCACTAATAACTTTTAAATAAATGTTTTATTAAACGTCTTATATCTATCGGATTAATAATAATGACAATATATACGTTTTAAGTATTTAATTTGTACCTGATTATTAATAAAAATATATTGTACAACTATAAAAACTATAAATAATATTGTATTCAGTTAATTGAATTATTCAATGGTTAATTTATATTCTATTTGTTTTTGGTAGGTAAATAAACTATATATAGTAAGACAACACGTTTTCCATATTTAATTTCCAGTATTCTAATCCTTCATTTTCTACAAATATCATTAATTATTTCTTAATTTATTCATCTAACGTGTACTGTAGCCAATTACCTATCATTCACGAATTAAGTTGATCAGTGTTTCCCTTATGAACAAATTTTTTTTTTTATATTGCATTTATAATAATTATTAATAATTTATCCATATGTACTTAAGTAATTTAGGGTCGTCCATTGTATAACCATTTATAATGTATAACATGTAATAATACAAGTATGTTATAAATTTAAATACATTATTATTCATCTATGAACGATATGTGTAAATATTTATATATGCTAGAAATAGGAATAATATGTATATATATATATATTTCATGGCTTATGAAATGGACAATAATTTATCATAAAAATGTATGCTGAAAAAATTAACTTAAAGGTTTGCAAAATCACACCACAATTTTTGGGCTCTTTTTTCCCAAAAATGTTACTGCAAGTATTTTGAAATCTAAAATTACATTAATTTGACTGTAACCGTAAAACGGTCAATATAATAACATATAATTTGTTCAAATACTTTATTACAACTAAAAAAAAAAAAAAAGGTAAAAAATATAAAATATTTTATTGTATCACAAAAATTTTTTCAGATATAGGTATTTAAATATCTTTAGAAATACATCTTGTCAAGTACATCAAATAATTTATATATATTTATTCATGAAAAATACTGGATTAATGAGAAATAAAAAAAAATAATAATATTATGTTCAACAACTAAAGTTATAAAATGTATATATATATATATATATATACTATTAGTGCTAAAATTTTTTAATTTAAATAATGAAATAAACTACTCTTATTAGTAGTGTTTAATCCCCGGAGATCACATGAAAAAGTTGAGTCATCATAATCAAATTTAACCCAAATAACTTTCTTATATAAATAAAAACTATTGAGGAGAACAAGTACATGAATTAATAAATTGTAATATTTTTTGTTTTTCTTATAACTGACGGCCACCAAAATACTCATATACGTACACAGGACGATTCACGAAACATGCTCACTCACTTTTAAACTAATAATTTTTTTGTAAAGTTTAGGTATACTGGTATATTAGTTTTATAATTTATGTATTCCAATACTTACATTTTTTATGTCATGTAATTAATATCATATAATGATATAAATTATTACTTTAAAAATTAAATTCATTCTATTTTTAGTATTTAGTTATTTTTTTTTAAAGTTTTGATGCAACAAAATCAAAATTCAAACTTGTATTTTGTCAGAGGTTTATTAAAATAAAACTAGTGGAAAAATAATCTCATTAAATCATATACAAGTATAAAGTACAAAGTACTATTGAGATATTACTATCTTTACTTAACAGCGTATACAATTACTCGTTATAATTTTTAAGCATACATTATTTTTTATAAATTGGGTGTGGGAATATAACCTATTTTACTAAAAATATTATAATAGTTATATGCAATAATATGAATAAAATTATTAATTTGATATATTTAATAATTTCGTAAGTACAATACAGTTTAAATTACAAATACTTAACTACCATTATAAATAATTATGACAGGATAACCAAAAAAAAACGGCTCGTTCGCATAGTGATTTAAATACATTAAATCGAGAATAAAATTTGTATAGTAAATATGTATCCTGGTATTTCGTACAACGTATGGGTCACCACATGACGCATTTTTAACGAAATTATAGTGCAAAACTATTAAAAAATAGGTAATTAATAGGTAGAATGGGCATGCTCGGTGAAATATTCCGTCTGAAACAGTGAAAGTATATTATATTAATCCTTTTAGTCCTAAGTTTGATTAAAATAGCTTAACAGAAATGCATTTGAACAATTTTAATATGTTAAATTATACATTATACCGATAATTGCATCACATTCGTAAAAGCATATGTATACTGGAAAATGAATACCGAATGATTATTATCAAACGTAGTATAAAGTATAATAATTAATGTACCGATCTATATATATATATATATACACACATATAAATATTAAAGGTGATATTTATAGGGTTATAATATTTAACTGGTTATTTCTTGCACTATAACTGCATAAGTATCACGACTAATGTAAACGCCCATGTTTCCGTGATTAAAAATTTCGAGACTTTGTGAGGCGACGAGTTAAGAAATTAAATTTAAAAAAAAAAACGTGCCCAACGCTTGTACGTTTTGTGCATTTGGGTTTTGAAGTTTTCGACGAGAATTTATCGTGAAAAGGGTGAAAATGGCGAAAATCGCTTTTGGATTAGAATAGAATACAGTGCGTTTACGCCCCCGCACGGTGTCCGACGTTACCTGCAGCCACGGGAACGGAGATTGGCTCTGAATCCATCTCGTTTTCCATTTGTCGCGCCATCAAACATCTATACCGTACCTCCTTGCCACGGAAAAGGCGAGGAAGAAGTTTTGCGCCCGTCGAAGGGATCATCGGAGGGCACCGCGGAAGGGCCGGGTAAAGCACGATGGTGGTCCACTGGCCGGCATTATACGCGGATCAATATACACAGGGTATATATACACCGTGTGCACGCCGCGGCGTGTGTGTGTGTGTGTGTGTGTGTGCTTCTCCGTCGCCTAAGTCGAATACGACCGTCCTGATGATAAGCCAAAGTTATGCGCCACCCACTAATGTTGTTCCGCTTTTTCCTGGTGCGTTTACACCGGTTTATCCCTTTATTCCCGAACAATTCATGACCCTTCTCTTGATCGAACTCCAATACGTTGTCCGCCATAGAACTTTAACCGAGGCCCGTCTTACTCATTGCCTCCACTACCAACGCGTATAATTTTCATACCGGAATACGATCGTCGAAAAAATAAACATTATATTGTTCTATTGTTTCCGAATACTGACCGTACTGACGGCTTTTATACGGTTTGGCGAAGAAGTTTTCCCTACCGTTTTGAAATTACTAATTTTGAGTCGAGTGTGATCAAACGGGATTGGAAAAACGAACCGTCATCATTCGATTGGTTCTGCAAGTTAGTTAGTTTTAATCCGATTTTAAATGAAGTTGATTTGAATTTATTATTTTTTTGCTCCGAATAAAAAAACTATTATTGACGTTGAGAAATATATAAAATGATAGGCTTTATTAAACAATAGTATAATGTTTTTAAAATAATTTGTTCATATTGTTCTATCGCTAGCTAAAAATTTCCCTTAGGTGTTATTTTTAACATTAAGTTTTATTGTAAAATATAGATAGATGAACTAAAATTATAGTATTTTTATATTTGACAGTAATTTGTTAACACTTGAGAGATCTATCCTATTTATATTCTGCTATTAGATACTGAAACGAATAATTATTGAGAATAGATCAAAGATTTATCCAAAGTTAACCCAAAGATTATTTATGTTAGTTATAGAACAAATTAATTAACAAAATTATTCAAATATTAAGAAATTAAAACTTTCAAATTTTTTTTAAGTTTAATCAAGTTAATGTCCACTATTGGGTGCATATAGAATGTACCAAATATACAATTTTGTATATTACATTTATTACAGATCAAGATGTCTAATTAAGAAATGTATTATTATATTCAATTAAGTCAATTATATTAATTACACATATTAACATTAATGTAAAATGTGTGCATATAAAAAATGTTTTTAAGTTTATTTATTGAAAACGGAGAAGTTCCCTGTAATATTCTCTGATATTTCTTATATGATATTTTAAAATTTACCCAATAAATATAATTTTTTTTTCAATTCATTCATTTGAAACATACTCATTTATTTTTATAGTTTCACTTTTGTGATCAGTTTATACAATATCACATTACAGATAACAATTTTCAAAATTTTACTGTTTTAAATTCAATATGTTATATTTTGGTCTGTGGCTCGTAATAATAATGTTCCAAATTTACTGGATTTAAGTAAATTTATAGGACTTTAAAATAATGTTCAGTAGAAATTGATCATAAAATATTAGAAAAAATGTCGGTCGAAAACAGATGGTGGTAACATTTAGAAACTTTTTAAACACAAATATTGACAGTTATAATTTTGTAAAATCAGTAAAATAATATCTATTAAAAGTAGTACCTGTTACATTATTTTGACAAACCGTTTGAAATTCCAAATTTCCTATTATTTGGTATGACAATAGATATATAGATTACTGAAAATCGCATTATATTTCAACAGTTCTTGGCTAGGTTTATGATTCAATTTTCAATTTTAGAGAAAATTGATTTTTATACATAATTTATATTTTTAGTTTTTGAAATTTAACCGCATTACTATCTTGATTTTAAATATGAGAAAGTTATAAAAACAAAATGAAACCACATTGTGAATGCAAGTGGACCATCGTCATTGAGAGGGCGTTCTTCTCGACAATGTTTCGTCTCTCAAACGTTCCGGATGTCACAGATTTTTTATTTATTTATTTATTTATTTTTTTTTTTTTTGTACTGAGCCGCTGTGGTAAAAACGTATGGTAGAGGTGCGGTTCCATGCAGAAGGGATATTGTGACGCGACCGACTGTATAAATGCTTTTATTTGGAACTTTTGATGGGTGTAATTTCTGAAAATGGTTAGTTTTTCGGTCCATTTACTGCCCGGTCAATTTATATATTTCACCGGCACGCCTGCCGCCATCGTCGCGGTGCGTTCTGTATCCTCTCCCCACGTGACCACCGGGGATTCCATTATATAATATATATATATAAACGTACTTGGAGAGTGTATAACACGAATTGTACGTGTCCATGTGTACGTGTATGTATAATACACTGTATATACATAAAACTGTATATGTGTGTCTGTGTACGTGTTTCATGTGTAGGTGTGATATATATATATATATATATATATTCCCGTGTGTCTAAAATCATGTCGAAACTCGTTTTGGTAAAAAGTTGTCGACGGAAATTAAGGACTGGCTTTGTGTTCCGAGTTAAACCTCGGTTAACATCAATATCGTATTTACCGGATGCGCTACTATACTGCCTAATAGTTTTACCGACATCCTCAGAACAATAAAATTACTGTAAACGTGAAATAATACCGATTTAGTATTACAAAACTGTACTTTATAATTTATACACGTAGCAGTATGAAATTGTGTTGTTTATCTATAGACACCATCGAATATATCTGATAACCACAGAACGTTATAGAAATGTCACTTAGGGTGATAAAAGTTTGTTTACAAAAACTGAAGACCGGCCTTGAAGTTAGTATTGTTATTCCGCTTTATATTATATATATATTTATATGCATTGATTAATGCAAGCATCTTCCAACCGCTCATTATAGTGATTACAAACAATATCTGTTATCAAAATTTGTCAACAGCTATTATTTTCAATAACCAAGGTCGCCCATTTAATTTACACAGCCATGCCTATGACATTAATTATCTCTCTCCAATTCAATATGAATGAACCAGGAATAAAAAAAAAAAATCTTCAAATAACTTAATTTAATATTATTCTAATTCCTAAAAAAAATTAAATAATATCGAAAAGAATTATTACTCACAAATCTTTTCTATGACTTACGTGTATAAATATTAACCAATACAAATCCACATCTAATATCTACAAATTATCATTTCAATTTAAGTTTCAAGTTTCGATATTTTAAGAGGCGGTTGATCTTTATGATGAATATTAGTCTTTAATGTATAGTTTTAATTTTAAATTATAAAAATGTGTTTGTTCTTTTTGGATGATAATTGTATAATTAGTAATAATATTTTCAAATAATCGAATAGCCTGGGTGCTTTACAAAACTAGCTATATTGTTTGAATATCAAATTATAGTCTTATATATTAAATAACAGACAATTTTATTGATTTTACAATAATGTGTTTTATTTTATTTCGTAAGTTTTTTTTGTTTTCGGAAACTTCATATAAATCTATTGATTAGAAAGTTAACACAGGTAATTATTTTGAATAGGTTATAAGCTTAATAATTTTAAAGTTGTCAAAAAAATCTAAACTTTGAATAATATGTAAATAAATGAGAAATTACTCGTTTCAAATAAAGCTACTGTCAATCGATTAATATTGATACGCAATGTTAATATTGAGATGATTATAATTATTTTGTATATATTTTATTGATTTTAATATTAATTTATATTTTGGAAGTAATTATTTGGTACATGTAAAATATAAATACAATTTACTATTAGAAAACTATATTGAATAAGTACATATTATACAGATGTTCAAAACGAAAGGTGAAGAAATATATTCTCAAATATTTGGTGGACAAATGAAAACAGAGGTGAAATAAAAACGGAATTTTCGATTTTTACCCGCCAATAGTCGTATAGATGTAACAACCACACAGCAGCATTATTCGAACCAGAAAATTTATAGTATTCCTAAGAGTGTTGTTTTTTGCCCTCCAAAAGTTGAAAGGGCAGGAAAGTGGTTAAATGTGTGTCATGTGTCTCTTTGCTGTCGCGAGATTTCTCGTTATTGAAAATTCTTTCGTTGTTTCTCTTTTCCTTGTTTCCCCTCCCCTTTCTCTTTCCTTTTTCTATTTTTGAATTCACCCTCCTATCTTATCACTCTGTTTACTGCGTTTTCTTCTCCATTTCCAGACCGAACTCAAGACAGAATGGATGTATTTTTTGTGTACTGCGTACAAGTGGTAAAATATTGTTAAGCAAGCACTTATCGATTAGGTATCAGAACGGTCCTTTTAACTTTTGAATTATCGATGCCGACTATATTAAAATTGTCATCACGGAAACTTTGTGTTTACTTCATAAATTAGTTGGTTGGTCTGATTAAATAATAATAATAATTGCACATAAATTATATAGCGTAGATGAGTAGAATAGTTTATTGAATTTGAATTTTTTTTCGTATTTATAAAATTGCGATTGTTTAAAACAAAATTCATAAAAACTCAGAAAAATAACAAACATCAAAATAAAAATACCGTTGAATTATTGTTTTAAGATTTACTAAAATGTATTTATGCGAATCCGATTAAATATTATATTTTCAACATTATAAAAACTTCGCATTTAAGTTATAATATATTTTAAATTAAGACTCAACATTTCGATTATTTAAAATGTATTCGTACAGTTTTAAAAATGACTTTTTTATCCTTAAACTTTTTAAGTATGGTCTGAATCATTTTTAAGCAAATATTATCTACTCTTAGAATATTTTATAGAATAGGATTATCCACTGCTTTTATTTTTGAAAAAAAAAAATCATTTTAATACTCTATCAGATAAATCCAAGTTGCTTATACTTCACGTGTGAAGTGCCACTCATGATTTATTTTGATATATATATATATATTTATATCATATATTTTCTCTAGTATATATAATACTTGTAAAATACTTCAAATATATATTATTTGTACAAGTGAATTACTTCAATGGGACATAAGTACATATTAAAAACAGAAAATATGTCATATTTAACGTAATAATAGTTTCAGAGTACTGTATTTGATTGACAGTATATAGATTTACATTATTAACGGTTTTGTTTAATTTTTGGTAGTTTATTAAACATCGATTATAACAACTGTCGGAATATAATTGCTTTGCAAAATGCCATTGGTTCAACATTATTCACTAGTATTCTATAATTTCTATTTAAATAGTATTGTTATACTAAACAATTTTCATGTTTATTTTATACTAAAATTGTTATATAATATAGTTTCATTAATAAAAATATTTAAAATCGTGTCCAAAGAAAATTAATGGATGCATAAATTATTTCCCCTTAAATAAATATGACAAAATAATGATATTAAATATGGTAGGATAGATCGTTGTTATTGTATACATTAGTATACATTATATACATTTCTATTAAGATTAAAATTTCAATTTATTTAAATTTTGGTGGACTATTTATAATTAGGTATTAAATTATTATTATATATGTAAATAAAATAAAACCGAAATCTACACAAATTTACAGTTTATTATAAAAAATACGTATTCAAAAATATTATATGTATAAAAACCTTACATATTCATTTTAATAGATACTTATGAAATTAAAAATGTATATATATATTGTTATGTATGAACTTGTGTATTTAATAGATGATTTTTTTGAGAATAATGAAAGAAGTTTTATTTATCCAAAAATTTGTTAAAATTTACGCCATTTACTTCTACAGAGATGATGTTGATAATACGAGATTATAAATAATAATATGAAATTGTCATGAAACGGAAGACATTGTCAATAATGTTGAATAATTAATGTTGATATTATCACTGCTGTCAAATATAAGGCATACAAACGTCATTACATTGGTATGAATATCTATTATGTTTACTGTGTGATTAATTTAATGAGCTCACCTAATTTTCTCTGTATACAATCATCTCTTTATTTTATATAAGACGTGTGGATTAGTGTTTAAGGAGGATCAAAAAAAGAGGTCAATCATCCATCCATTTGGCCTCTCTGACCTTTTACTTTGACCTTATACCTACACCTACCTACCTCTATATATATATATATATAATTTTTTTTTTTAATTAATCATACCCGTCTCCACACTACTATATATTTTAATCATTAAATTTTAATAAATTATTAACTGTTGTTTCAATATTTTAAAAGTGATACATTTTAATACTTGAACAGATCAATAAATACTGTCATGTTTTAATTAATTAAAAATATATTATCATGAATTATGCATTCCATTGATTGTTCGTATAGATGTTTATATACGTTTAGAAATTAGTTAAATATTTATCTTTTACTTTCAAATTTAAATACTAAGTTAATACTCAAATACCTATATATTAAGCTAACTTTTGTTTATAAATCATATTTTGAACTCAATAATCTAGTCAACGTATTATATTATTCATAAAGTATGATAATATTATAATACTTATTTTACATAACCACAATATTTGACAATATTTACACAATATTTACCAACACAATATTCAAATTCATTAAAGTGTAAAAAAAATCATCTTTCTGTAATCACGTGTGTAAATATTTTAATTATTTTTTAATACAAAACGATAATGAGATTGGTAAATCATAATTATTGTTTTTTATCATTAGTTTTTGATGTTGTTTATTAATAATTAAAACGAACAACCTACACATTTTTTAATTATAAATGTATAATTAGGTACTTTTTTTTTAAGGTTAAATTTCTTTGAAAATTATTTTTATTTTATTTTATTTTAAGAACTGCATTTGTTATAATTTTATGTATACAAATGGAGAGTTTTATTAATATTTGAACTCAATTAACTTTACATTATAATTAGACTTATTAATTAAGTATATGTTTATTAGGTACCTCTGCTTTCTGCTTTGGCTTTTTACAGGCCTTTCAGGCCCATTGCCTCAACAACTACTTGCCCCCACTCTCCTCTATCTTTTGCCGTTTCTTCCGCATTTCTTACTCCCAACATCTTCAAGTCTTCATTTATTCTATCTGTCCATCTTTGTCTGGGTCTTCCTCTGGGCCTCTTTGTATTTGGTTTCCAAGTAGTTATTTGTCCAATTAGTCCTTTTGATCACCATACATGTCCGGCCCAACCTATTCGCATGCTTTTCAAGGTCCCAACAATGCTAGGTTCATTATATAGTTCTTCTAAGTTTTTATTGCTTCGTATTTCATATTCTCCTTCATTGTTTCTCTCTGAGCCAAATATCTTCCTCAATATCATTCTCTCAAATACTTCTAACTTTTTTTCATCAGCTTTTGTTGTCGCCCAGGTACTGCTTGCGTATAGAGCTACTGGTTTAACTAGAACTTTATATAAGATTACTTTGGATTTTCTTGATAATAACTTTGACTTGAACAATGGTATCAGTCCATAGTAACACCTATTTGCTGCGATGAGCCGTCTTTTAACTTCCTTGTGGCTATTCGCGTCTTCGTTGATATCTGCACCTAAATATTTAAAATTTTTCACCCTTTCAAAGGTGTGATCATTTACTTTTAAGGAGTCTGTTCTGTAATTTTGTCTAGACACTATCATATATTTCGTCTTTGTCTCATTAATTTTCAAGCCAATCTTTTTCCCCTCCTTCATTAAGATATCCGCTGTTTTTTTGAGTTCGTCATCTGTTTCGGCTAATAAGATTATATCATCCGCATAAGCAACTGCTGTTAGATTCTGATTGTCTTTTATTTCTATGCCCTTGGCTTGGGGCATTACTATCCTCATGACTGATTCTAGGGCGATGTTGAACAGAGCAGGTGATAAAGCATCCCCTTGTCTGAGACCAGTCGTTACCGGAAACTCTCCGGATACATCTCCTCCAAAACTGATTTTACTTTTTGAATTATATGAACACGCTTTTATTAGTCTGGTTAACTTGGCTGGTATACCTAACTGGCTCATGACTTCCCATAATTTGTCTCTGTTTATTGAGTCGTACGCTGCTTTGAAGTCAATAAACAGTAGATGTATATCTTTGTCGAATTCATGACTCTTCTCAACAACCTGTTTTACTATGTGTATTTGATCTATTGTTGATTTCCCTTATTAGGTACCTCATGTGTATTAAATACGGCCATATAACCTTTAAATGTTAATTAAACTTGAATTGAAATAAAATACCAATTTTATTTTTTATTTTATATCAACATAATTACAAATTTTAAGTTTGTATGTTTAATTTTTCAAATAAAAACCCAATTTTACTTTAAATTGTGTTAAGGATTTTTATAGTAATTTTCAAGATATTTTACAGAAAATTTTCAAGTAAATAATAATTTTAAAAGTTAATATCGTACACAGCTGAAAAGTCGCAGAAATGGTTATAGATTTTTCGAAATAAAGAATCGAGTGTTCTGAAAACTTTAAAAGAATCAATGCTCCAATAATGAATATCAAATTTCTTCAATGTGTGTTGAATCGAATTAATAGAATTGACAGTATTAAATTCGATTGTGCCATTAGATACTATTGAGACTAACGAAGAAATACTTATAAATTGGCTTTAAATTTTTCATATTTTAGTTCTATACGCATATATATATTTATAAACGTAACAAGAAACAAGAAAAAAAGGAAACTTCTATTAATTCTGCTTTAACTGTTGTTTGTTTTTTCGTGAAAGTCTTGCAATTCAATTGTATATCACGCCTTATATATTTTCTAAATTAATTGTATTGTAGTGATCTTAGAATCAAATCTTAGAATCTTAGTTATCGAATCTCCTAGATGCATAAATTCCGTAAGATTGTCATCAATTTAATGACGTGTACAAGTATATAAATGTTAAGTATTTCAAAAATTACAAATTTAAGTAATATATAATTTTGTATTTTGTACAAGTATATTATTATAACGTATTATTAAGTGATATACATTGTGTAATATAAAATACCATTTTAAACCAGAAAGACTAATCTACGATTATGTAAAATTAAACATGTGGAGATTTAAATATTGGCATTTTAATCACTTTACGGAGTTTGTAGAGATATTTTTGATACTACAAAATATACGTTAATACATTTATTACGTAAAAAATATACGGTGGATAATATTAAATAATGATCGTACACTTTCGTGAAAATATACAGATTTTTTTATGAACAAATATTCCGATATTTCGCGTTGAAATTGGAAAATCCATTTTTTGAGAATTGAACCTAGCCAAACATTTTTTTGATAAGAGATAACCGGTAAAATATATTGATATACCTAATGCAATTTACGCGTAAACTTGTAACAGTAAACTGGTAAAAAAAAAAAAAAAACAGATTTTGATAAAAAATACATATAACTATTTTAGTCTCGGGTCACGTTTGCGCGTCGGATGCTATCAGATCATTGTTGATCCACAGTTAACCCTTTGACTACTGCTGTCACGTGTACGGGACAGAACGATATACCACTGAGATCATGATGTCGCTTTCTGTTTGTTCGCCGATAAGGAAATTATAATATACGGTTAATTTATATGCTGCCCTCTAGTATTTTTTATAATAATTACGATAAAAAAAAAAAAAAACGAATTACCTCAAATATCAAAGAAGTTATAAGTATTTTATTTTATGGGTACAAATTAGCCAATTATTACTATAGTTGTCGTAATGAATCATCACTGTTACCGTCTTATCAATATTTATACACTATCAATTAGCCATTTAACCGAGTGATTTATTGTACGGTAAAATAATTTGTACTTATTACCTACTATTTTTACAATTTTAAAAAGCCTTAAAATAAAATTTTAAAACTTAAAAATTTATAAAAAAAAAAAAATGTTAGAAAAAAAAAGATTTATTTGGGCAGTGTATAGAATGGATATCAAAAAAAAAAAAATTAAAAAATAAAGTATTTTCATTGACATGAATTTATTTCTGGACCACAGAAACCACGAGAAAAATATTCTTTTCAGGATTTAAAGGGTTAATACAAACGTGTGGTGCGTGATACTGAGATACCGAGTATCTATCTAAACCCACGTTTGGCGTGTAACCGTTTCCTCGGAGCGACGACATATTCAAATGGTTTTCTTTATAACATACCGTATCGAATAGTAGAAATTTTTTTCGCCCAGTAAATTATAGGGGACGTTTGTACTGCGGTGTCCGCACATTATGACTTCGTTTATGCTACTACTTTGGCGTACATAAATTATACGGAAAATATCGGAATCGACAGAAATCGAGAATTTTCCTCGCCTAATACCGCACGCCCGGTGGTGAAAAACTGTCTGATTAACAGCTTCCACGTGCGCGCGCTGACCTCATAGCAGTATATTTCATTGTTATGTTATTAATGATGGCGAGGATTACAGGCGATCGGTCCATAGGCAGTCTTCCATTAATCTTGTCTGTTTCCATCCATTCGCACGATATATTGCAGAGCATCGCGTATCGATATGTCCCTAAAAATCATTAGAATAATATTTATACGTATAATCGGCGCGCACCTATAATAACGTTTTCTGAACGACACCTCGTCGAACTCAAAAACAATAACGCGAAATCGTGTTATCAACACTATTAATAATTATCATGTTTTGCCTTGAGCCGCCCCGAGCAGTTTGTTAAAAATGTTAATTTACCTCACCCGACAGCCGTACATTATATATTGTTCTATATCTTATAAGCCATCACTTAACAGAATCGCGGCAAACAGTGGTAAGAAGCACATTACCTAGGTTTATAACGAATGGACCAAAAATGCGTAGACCTTTTGGCTTGTCTGACCATCACGCTACAGAGAGAGAGTTGGTGGTGAGGGGGAGGACCCACATAAAACGTCAGCTTTTGTAATCTATAATATATATATATATATATATACACATATAAACAGTGATGACCTAGATCCGACCACGAAGCATTAGAACGAATGTGAATAATAACTATTGCAATTTCGAAACTATATATATATACATTATAGGAAAAGTGTTTTTATATACTAATATGGATGGACGAAATTCCGGTAGGCATATTTGTGACATATTTGTGTTTTTTTTTTCTCGAGTAAACATTATATCATTATCGGTTCGCTCTGTAATGAGGTTAATACACAAGCAAAAAAATACGGAAAAACAATGTATACGTTTCCCGATATACCATACAATTTGGCACCAAAATCTAAAAAGGTGACTTCAAAACGTTGACTTTTAGCTATAGACAGTTGAACCGATGTTTCCGAATTATAGGAATGAGTGCTCTTATTGTCCGAAAAAAAACTAGAATTTTTTCGAGTACTATGTAAATTTGTCCAGACACGTGTATGCGGGAACAAAATTTACTTTTGTAGTTTCGTACTATATTATAATACAGTATATTACACTCTTTACACAATATAAATGTTATACGTACTCAGAATACATAATCGAATATTATAACTTATATTTATGGAATATAACAAATGAAGTATGCTAGATAAAGTTGGCCAAATATATATATAGGACTGATAGTTGGAAGAGCTAGTACCCACAGTACCGAAAATTCGACCTAGTTCCCAAAATACGCTTATCACTTTTTGTTTAATTGTCCTCTACCATTGTCATGGATAGAATGATTAAGTAATTTTAGTAGTGTACAAATTCATTTATCATTATTTAAATTATTGTATTCTTTAAAGTTATTTGTTAATATTTTTGAAATTAAATGTCTTATTAATGTTAAACCTTATTGTTTTATATTTTAAATACTACACATTATGAAATAAGTTTTCAGTTTTAAAATCATCGATTTCCATTCAACGGATAACACATAAATGTCTTTTGCCAAAAACTAAATATATTGATACATAGAAAACCTCATTAAATACATTGTTATATCAGTTTGAAAATGTTTTATCTAAGCCAGTCTTAAACCAAATGTTTAAATTACCTATTCCTATATTATAACAATACTTAATAATTGATATAAATTGTCTGATAATTCAGTAATATATTTAAAGGTATTGATTTATTTTTTATTAAATTTGCAATAGTTGTGTCTAACTTGTTTATTTTTTCTTTACATAACTATTAGATATATATTCAATAATAACTTGTTATGTACTTGTTACTATTGTACCAAAAAGTAATTAGTTTTTTGTACTAATTTTATCGATGAAATTAATTTTAGTAATTGTATTTATATAGGAAGGTGTATATATATATATATATATCATATATACTACGCATGTTATTTTTATATAGGTTTTCGAATGTTGAATACATTAAAGGATTATTGTTATCCCCAATCAATGAAATTCTATTTCACATAAGACATTCCTTCAAAGTACCTACAAATGTATAATATATACCATCCTATTAAATAGATACCTACCAATGTATACAAATTATAGTATTCGTCAATTTCTAAATTTACTATATATTTATTGATATTGTATGATTATTATTTTCAATTTTCTTTTTTTTTCCTATCTCATGTGATTGTTTAATTATGTTACTATTATATAGATGATTTTTATATACCTACAACAATTGAATCAATGAGATCTTACGATATTTTGTTACCTTGTTTTCAAACACTAAAATAGGAACTAAACTTTAAATAAAATATACTAAATGTATATTCGAAAGTAACAGCTATGTACTTAGATTAAATTAAGCTATTCTAAATAAATATTGTATTTCACAGTATAGAGAAGGTTTCACTAAATACATTTTTTTTCTACGATTACTCTTTTGATCTAATGTCAAACACACTGAACAACATCATTATTATTAATAGTTAGGTATGTATAGTACCTACACCGAAGCTACGTTCAGAATAATTTATTTCGAATGCAATACATTCACCAAGAGTATTCTATCCGATAAGCGAAGTGCTTCCACACCTACTGACACCCAACGAGCGAATGAACTCTTTTTGCGATTTTATTTATTTTCAAAAAAGAACAACTTTTCAAAAAAAATGAAATCAATAAGTATTATTCCGATAATTAAGAAATTAAGTTTTAAAATAAATCGTTTTTATTATTGATAAATGTATAGAAAAATTTAGTTATAAAGTTATATTAATTTACATATACTGTAAAGTATACAATATTAATAAACATTTTATTGTTTGTTGTTTTTAATTAAGTGTATAAGTATCAGAGATAATATTAAATACGATTTATTTTTCTATTATTTTACTTTTATTAATTAAAATAAATTTACGTCGAGTCATTCACCGTGTATAATATACCAAGTTTTTTTTCATGTAGATAATATTTATTCTCGTAGAATAAATAACAATTATAAAAGTGTACTTGTAAAAGTTTTGACTGAGGCAACTAGTGTAATAAATTTGGATGTATATTAGATGTCAACTACAAACTTAAGTTATTAATGTAATGTCTTCTACAATATTAAGAATTATTCGAACATTTTTCTTGTTTTTTAGCTTACTTGTTGTATATACTTTTTACGATTCATGTGTTTTTTGTTGTTATCATGAATATTTTGTTTTCTTTGGTGACAACAATTTAACACTTATATCAAAATTATGAAATTATACACACATAAAACTAATATGTATTATAAAATAATTGATTTGATAATATGTTAGTATGTTTAGTATGTTTTCCTTGTTTATGTTTTTATATTTCATTTCAATATATTTCATTTTGCTAAATTATTGTCATTTACGTTTAAAATATAGGAATATAAATTCAGAGTTTGACAAGAAAACAAATAGTTAAATTAGATACGATAGATCACAAAACATTTTCAAAAATACGTGTGAGTCATATTATAGAACGTTCCGCTTCCTATAGATACGCTTTTACTATTTTTTTCTTACTTATTTTATTTTATTTAATAAATTAGTCTATGCTGGCAAATTAAAATACATGTAAACAAAATTTACTTAAAGAATATATATGTCAATGTATAAACTCTTCAAAAATTTCATCTAGTATGATGACTATATATATATAATATATAAAGTTAGAATAATTATTAAATTAAATAAATTAAATTTTCCATGGGTTTTAATATTAAATATTCCTCATTTATAAAAATATACTCACTAAACATTTTTAATAGATCAGGTAACACTTATTTTTTGGAAAAATAACCAACAATTTTCAAAAAACACCTTTTGTTTACTAACCAATGTTAATTATTTTTTGTTAAGTATATATATATAATTATAGAGTTAAGTTTATGTTCAATAGAACTGAATTTATGATATAGTCTGCTTTACCATTATGCACTATGGAAAATATTAAATTAAATATATATAAATTATTAATCATATTTTTTGGTAAAATAATATTTAGTAAAATTATTTTTCTAAATAAATTTTGGCTTATATATATCACGAAAACGAGTTTCAGATTTATAAAAATACATTTATTATTTGGTCTAATAAAGTATATTCTTTCAAAACCAAAATGTTA
This sequence comes from Pemphigus obesinymphae, assembly GCA_025469235.1. Classification (NCBI taxonomy): domain Eukaryota; kingdom Metazoa; phylum Arthropoda; class Insecta; order Hemiptera; family Aphididae; genus Pemphigus; species Pemphigus obesinymphae. The sequence continues at coordinate 50,011 of JAIPRL010000857.1, forward strand.
TCTAACTACATTATCTGACATTATGAATGAAAAATAAAACATTTTTGCCATATAAATATTTTAAATTATTCCACATAGAATAAAATTATGTTTTACGAGTACATAAATATACAAATAAATGACACTTATGGGAATTGTAGTTTGAAATCTCACAAATAACGGCCAATATACAATAGGAGCAACATTTTATAAAATAGTAATGATTTTACATTGAAATACATATTAATAATTTGTAAAATACGCGTAGTGAATTATTTTAAATAATTTATGTAAAATATACAGTTTCTAATATTAAATGATTAATGAATGCAATCAATGAATCGAATCATTGCGGCTTGAACTTAAAATAATAATATTTCTGGAAATAATTGCTATATATCAGAAAAGTCACAGTTTATTAGGCCCAAATATCACAGAATCATCACTAGATATGCTACAATAACAATATTTTCATAAAACGGCCTAAAAAAATATAATAAGCATTAAATTATATAATAATATAACACATTATTTTGTGAATTTTTCAATTAAATTATTCAATTATATAAATAAAATTACAATAGTTATTAGAATTATCTGACAAATAATAATAAAATAATTCAGAATGCTGTAAACACATTTATCTTATTAATCAATCTTGTAAACTATTTTCTCAAATTCTATGTATCATAAGTTAGTATTTTATTATAATCATGTATCAAATTAATGTAAATGTATATAATATTATTCAGAATTTCTAGGCTCCTATACAAATTTTTTCAGTGGGGTTTAGTATTCCATACAAAAATACGTAAATTAATTATATTGAATTATAATTAAATTAAATAAATAAAAATATGAAAACCCATTTTTTGTTATTTTAGAAGAACTCTATACAATATCATTTACGAAAAGATATATACAATATTTAGAGGAATATTAGCTTAAGAGTTATAACTTTTATATTATTTTCATATGCAAGATGCAAGAAAATATGTGAGTATATTGTACATTTAGATTAACAATTTTGAATTAAGGTCTTATAAATATGTTATATAAGCACACAACATTTTTAAATTATGTTCTTATTTGATTAAAAATATAAAATTGTCTACAATTTTAAATAACAAAATGGGTTTATCATTATAATGTGCTGTTGGATGAAAATACTGTAATATTAATGAAATTTAGACAAATATTTTTCAAATAAGATATCCACGCGCAAAAATATAAAATACAAAACAAGGGAGTGAAATGGCGAATATAGGGCACAAATTATGGAGGAATGTAGTATGACTTTCCGTCTAGTGGGAATAAATAATGAGATCTCGAAACGGACAAATAGGAGTATGAGACTGAAAGACGCATTTAGAATTAAGGACAAACCCGAAGAGAATAACATAATATAAATAAATAAATTCTTAAAACGTGGTAATTGAATTATATATCGTAATTGCAAATATACAAATAACTTCCGGACTTTTGTCAGTTGTTAATTATTGTATTATTTGTAATATCATTACGAAAAAAATGTACCGTTGAGTCATATTTATATTAAAAATTGAAAAAAAAAAATCGTAATTGACAATTGCCGAAAATTCATAATTGGATAAATATATACATATTTTTAGCCAATTATTTCGAAAGAGCAATGGGGAAGTTATTAATTTAATTCTGCAATCAACACAAGCTTCGGTGAATTATATATAATGGCGTATTATTATGCAGTACACAAACACAATATCAGGTAATTTAATATCGAAAACAAACTATAACTATAACTATAATAACTGTTGATTTAGTTTAACAGCATTTAGCCGGTCAAATGGTCATGAGGGCATTGGCAATTTCTCGCGTTGAAGTTTTATTAAATCAATATTTAGCCGCGAATAAAACGAAACACCGCCAAATATATAATCGAGTATGATAGAATGAAGATAAATGAGCAATGGGGGGGGGGGGGGTTACGATAAATAATTATTACTGACATACACCCGAGACGACAAGTTGTTGTTGCTGAAACTGTCGAAGCAGCGTTGTGGACAAATCCACAGAAATGTCAACGACAAATAACGGCGATAGGAATTCCAACGAAACCCGCAGGTATCATGAAATTTTTGAGAAGACACTTAGCAACTTAACATTTCGGCAAAAATATTAAATTCGTCATGTATTCTGCAATACGCGTGAGATAATTTGAATATTAATATAATGCAGGACGTGAAAAAATGTTACACACACGATATTAGAAAATACCTATATCATCTATGTATAATTGCTATAATTTTTTTTAAATATTATAGAAAAATATGCAATCGTAACGTATAGGTACTGAAAAATATGATGTCGACCTTCTCTTGGTTTCATATTTAGTTTTATAGATGTACTTTTTAGATGTTGAGATTTAAAACTAAGAAAAAAACCATTTGGAATCACTGTATGCACCTTGCTCTTTGATAATATCGCTATAAATAATAATAAAAGACCCTCGTGCCATTAAATGAAGCGAACTTGCAGCTGGCTACTGGCCAAGTCATTTTCCAACATGATCGACAAACGATCATTTTATAGATATTATGTGGAAGTATAAGATACTGGTCTTATCCTGTTTTTCTTTTGTTAAAGAAGAAAGATCGTTTGGATAATATTCGTTTAATTACATCATTTTTATAACAGTTATAAACCGTTGTTTTGTTTAATTTCATAATGATTGTAAATAAGACATTATCATTACTCATTAGCCAGCAGGATTAATTGATTAAATAGTAAACGAATTTTACTTGTGTAAATATTCAAAATACTACGAACGCTTTGCCTTTAATCCTATCCTGTATATTATAACGAAGCATTTCTGAGCCAAAACTCAAAATTTTAGAGAAGATTCTGTTCAACGTAATGAGTAATATGCGCTTAAAATCGAAGAAACTGATTGATTTACTGAATTTACTACCGAAAATTAAAACTCAATTTCTGTAACTATTTTAAAAATATATGGTACGAAATATTTTTTATAATTTCATTATAAATTCACATTTTTTGACACCGCACGAACTATAAGTAACGTGAATTGACATAAATTCATCTATCGCGTATTTATAACATTTATTATCAATTTCACACTACCTAAATGTAGTATATAATGATATAAACACTCACAGAGCAAACAAAAACCGTAATTAAATAATGTAAAAAAAAAATATAATAATTTTGTTTATAAATTACTCTGTAAAAAGCGTACGAAAATAACAATATTTATGGTGAATACTTAAATATCGGTGTAAATAGCGGATTTGTGAAGTCGTTGAAATTATAATTTAACATGTCCACATGTCGAAAAATACCTCCTGCGAACCATATTATAGATTACGTCGTTTATCTTCCGGCCATATATGTACACTACATAATCGGCAGAGCAGGAGACGCCTTGCATTCACAATCTGGGTCAGCTGGATTCCATTCTGCTAAAAACACCTGAGATACTCTTATTGTCACCCCTTCAATTGCTTTCCACCACCGCGTCCCAGCGCACATAATGTTTATTAATTAGCCACACGAAATTTCAAAGTTCCGACGGGATGGGTGACCACCGAAAGGGTGACTGAGACAAGGAAATGGAAAGGACAGTCATCCCATGGGATTAAAAAGGATCGGTGGTGGTGGTGGTGGTGGTGGTGGTGGTGGTCGAAGGATTCACGTCGACGGTATTGTCGACAAATTCCTAGGGAACGTACTTTGTCAAACGTGTCCACATTCTTTGGGATAGCGAAAAGGCCAACGCGCAACGCTCTCGAACGGAGACTGTACAAAACACAAACGCACAAGAGAACAAATTATTTTGAAAAATGTACGGCACGACGACTTTGTAGCGTCAAATAAAACACAATGAGACGCTGAATTTAACACAACCATGGAAAAAGCAAAAACGGCACAATAAACCGCGTACAATATACAAACGTCACGCTATTTGTATGATACATTTCTAAAAAAAAAAAAAAAAACACAAAAAAATAAAGAAGACGTTTACCGTATAGTTGGTAGTATTACGATTATAAAACGTTTGTTCGAGCAAAGGGAGTCGTAAAAAAATGATATAGACTACACTATAACCGATGAAAGTTGGAGAAGTTAACCGATTTTCATAACTCGTTAAATAATGAAGTTAGTTTTAGAAGTAAATAATCTACCAGTTAAGATATATTCATTCTAGACTGCATATTTCCTATATTTCCCAGTTTACACAAAAAATAAGGTTACCGATTATTGATTTAGATTGTGGGCATTTCCTCATAAATACTAAACAAAAAAAAATGGTCCTGGGAACTTGAAATATTCATTGAACACGAATATTTAAATTTTCAGTAATGTGGCGATATAATACCGTTTTAAAATGTAGGTATCTAAAAGCGCTGAGTTATTGCATTTCATATAGCTTTTAAATTCAACACTTGTTCAACGCGTATTCTGTTCGACGGGCGCCTTATACTATATACATATTACATATTTTTTTAAAAATTAATTAATAGTTTATTCGTAGCTTATTATTGATATTATAGTTGCATAAAAATGCAGTTTATTAAACCGTCAGAAATCAATTTTGAACCTACGGAACTCGTTCGATTTGAATTTCGTTTTTAACGCCCCTTCTCGAAAATATTCCGAGAATACTTCGAGGCTGGTTTCATTTTCGTTAAATTTCTAAAGTGAAAAATATAGAGGTCCGGTGAGACGCTCTGCACTTGGGTAATGCATAGATATATAGAATAATATTAGTTGACGGAAAAATGAAAATATATACTCGAACATACGAAAATAAATATACGTATATACGAATCTATTTTTTTTTTTCTTTTTTTTTGGCCACTGTAATATACTCTATTTATAAAATAATTCATCGTATAAGCCACCTTTACGACATAATATAATGCTCGGTGGTCGGCTTCCATGGTGGAAACGATGTGCGGTGGCGGGAGGGGCTGTGGGGTACGGTAATCGTGAAAACACAAGGCCGGGGGTTTGGGAGGGAGCACGCATGAATGGGGGGGGGGGTGGTCGATGGCGTGGTGATGGCTCCGTAAAAAGGGCATAAAAATAATAAACTCCCGAGCCGAGTCCGGGTTTCTCTCTCTCTCTCTCTCTCTCTCTCTCTCTCAGCTTGCTCTCCGTCTTCACTCTCTCATTCTTTCCCAGCACAAAGGGCCGGCTCCATCCCTTTATAGTATACATATTTATCGTTATGTCGGTTTATTGTTACTACTTCTGCTGTACACTTTGCTCTGCTTTTGCTGTTACACACACGCAAACTTTTATATATATATATATTCTATGAATATTGCACCCTGTATTCACACTTCGTATACAGAGGGCTATATATGTGCAGAACATGTGTATTTATATTTAAGGGGGGGGGGTGGAGGGTGCACAAATATGGCAATTATTTTAGGGTTTGAATTATCTTAAAGAAAATCATAATTCGTCTGTAGGGGTTGATGGGAAGGGCGAAAGTCACGTGTATATACCCTGCAGTTTCTCCTTATTGTCCACCGCTAAGTCGTCGAGACTCCTAATTGTCAAAATACATCCATATAATAATAAGAATACATACGTATATAATATATATGTTATCGCGGGATTGATAAAACGGATTTTCCCGCCGTGTTCTCGGGTCTCCGCACGCCGAACACCGTCACCGCAGTCCATACGGTCGCGTTTCTCCTTCGTCGTCCAGACGAATTTCCAACACCAAAAATGTTTTTTTTTTTTTGCCCCCAGCCCTGTCGGATGTACGTTTCCTATGTATATGCCAACCATAGTATCGTTTCCTGCGTGCGTCCAATATTTTCCCTATAACTTCCGGTCGATACAATCATGACGAACAATATGCACCGGATACGGTCCACATTGTATAGCCGTACAAAGTACCTCCACGTTATATGTTCGTACTATAAATTATCCACAAGTACTCAAATTATACATTTTCGTACTATTTATTATTTCTTTTTTTTTTTTTTTATGTTTGTTCCATAACAATTGTGTAATATTGTGTATACCAAATTTCGTTGAACTTTTTTGGTCCTGTGTTTAGATTAGTACTACACTGTATTCTGAAGTATATGTGGATAATGAATATTCACAATTTTTTTATATAATACTATATTTTATGTAATTAATGTAAGTTTCATTTAATCGGAAATAAATTAATTTATCACTTGCATATCTAAAAATCTATATTTAATTTTAAATCTCTAAGGTCGATCAAAATATATACATATATAAAATTTAAATAAATAAAAATAAATTCATATCAATATAAGACCAATATACATTGGAGTCTATTATATTATTATTATTTAAAATAACAGTCTAGAGAATATTTTTACTAATTTTTTTTAGATAATACCACACTGTGAGAATTCAAATAAATTAAAAGTTAACTCAAAAATGTAAACTGATTTTAGAACTTGAAGTTTAATTAATTAAAAGAATAATACCCGTACCGTACAGGTATAGTTCTATTGTAAAGAGACATGTTAATACAACTATATTCATCGTAAATAACCAAATCAATAAAAATAGATTTAATGATGTGTTCATTAAACATGTATTACAAATCTTGTTTATTTCCGACTAAAAAATTAAAATAAAATTACGTTTTCAATAATTTTAAATTGAATAAACTGTTGAAAAATTTTAATTAACTCGTTATTTATTAATTTATTACCAATTGGAATTTGTTTAGTTAATAATTAAGTTATTGTTAAAAAAAAAACAAAAAATGTTAAGTAGTTTAAAATATCAAAAATTATAATCAAATTTAAATTACGACAAGATGTAAATTTTAAGAATAATTAATTTTATTTACTGAAATAATAATAATTGATTAATATTAATTAGAATTTTTAATTTCTGTCATCATTAATTGGTCACGAACTCAGTCTTTTTCTTCTTCTTCTTTTCATTTAGCAATAATCTTCCAACTATTATTGCTTTCCTGACTTATTTTATCATTTTAATTTCTACATTTTTTGGACCCATACTAGTCAGTGGTGGCTGTTGATGGGTATTGCGAGTAGTGAGACAAACACATTATATTATTATTATTATACAGTATGTAAGTATTAAAAAAAAAAAAAATAACCAGAAGATTCAAACCGTGAATGTTGATTATTATCTAGCCCTATACATCACTCCTGTATATTGCTATAAACATTCATAGATTACTAGCAATGTCGATTTGAATGTCATCAAATACCCGTAATTGAGGTCGATACATCAAAAATTGGATAACTGTTATACTGCATTAAACTAGATATTATACGTTCGAAACGAACTTACTGAAAGTAATATAAATATGACATGACTGATAATAATTAATATAATACTGAAACTTGAAGCGTGACAACAAAATCAATTGGTGAACAACTAAACTAATCATTATGTGGTATTTTGTCGTTTAGTATTAGATAATACATGAAATAAATTGCACAAGAAAATGCATTTATCTGTCTCAGCGTACCGAATATTTCTAGCTTACCCACCACTACTGATATTAATATTTATATTCAGCAACTGAAGCTTTAAATTGTTTGACTCTAGGGCTTCCTCCGGGCTACTCCCTTCACTGTCACCACGACTGTAATCATCATTATGTCAGTCCACCACCGTTCTGCGGTATCTACTCTCCGCAAGTCATAGCTGTGTATTCTTTGCCTCTTGGACGCCAACTTCCATTTCCGATTATTAACAATAAAAAAAAAAAACCTTGATAACATTTTTTTATTTTTGAATCTCGAAAGTTATTTAACATATTAAATATATTTCGCGAAAATAACTTTGTATGATAAATATTTTCATGCCAAATTTTCCTTAGATATATCGTCTTGGGTTTGTATTAAGCTAACATTATTTACCATAAGTTTAGTTTTATGTTTCCCTGTATACTCATAAGGTTTGAATCATTTAATGTACTTTATCCACCATAGAACAATGTCAATTTATATTTCCGATAAGTCATTTATTTCCATTATGACATATTAGCTAAAGGTTAATATGATTCACTGATCTTCCACCAACAAAAAGTATTGTTCTCATTTTGGTATTTTTCTCTTCGGAGGTCACGTACGAGCGCCGTAAAATTTTAACTTGGTCATCAAAAACTTTCATACACGTAATACATAATATAGTTGAGACTTATTTATTTATTTTTATTTTTGTTCTTAATGTTATTATATGGAGTTCATATTGTAGAAAAATACAAAAAATTTTTCTTATATTTTGGTTTCATTTGTAGATACTGGAATTTGTTGGTGGTTTTACTGAGTGGGGGAGATAGATGGATCGCCCCCCTTGACCTTTTTTAAAAATATTTATTGGTTGCATTATTTTTATATATATACATATATATATATATATATATATATGAATATAGTCTATAATAAATTATTCAAAATAAATAATTTTTATTCATATATTTTGTCTAAACTACTGGCATTGAGGTAAGTAACAAATAGTTGTTGTTAAAAAATAGTCTATACTGATTTTTTATATCCGAAGATATGGAAAAATTTCGATTTGACAAAATCGTATTTTTGCCATTCTTTCATCATATTTTGGTAGATTTTCCTTGCGCATTAAAAACCTATTGAAAAATCAATTCTTTAAAGTACCAACTATTTGCAATTTTTTACGGGAGAATGGATAAATTTGTAAAGATTGGAGTACTCCTTCCAGTAAAACAATTATTTTAAGAAAAAACAAAAAAAAATATTGTAAAAACACTATAGCTCAGAATCTAATATACTTTTTTCCCGTTGAATTTTTAAATTTAGTTAAATTAATGCACGACTAACATTATATTATATTTTTCGAGTCATAAAATCTCAATTCACCAACTATTTAGCAACTATTAGCTCAAAATTGATAATTTTGATAATAAAATTTAAATTACTAAAAAAAAATCATAACTACGATTTTCGAGATTTTTTAAATTTAATTAGAGTAATGTATATTTAACGTTGAATAATTTTTCAAATCTTAAAATCCTAAATTACCCATTTTAGGACTTAGAAATATCAAAATCTAAAATGTCTATAAATAGCAGAAAATTATAAAAAAATTGAAAAAAATTTAATCAATGTGAATAGATTACTTAACTAAATACTTGATTTAAATTTCAAGATATTAAAGTCATTATTTTCGAAAACACAAAGAAATAAAAAATATGGATTTGATGAAATCATATTTTGAGTGTTTTCCAAAAATTGTTTGGTAGTTTTTCATTAAGCATCAAAAAAATATTGAAAATATTACATTTCCGTTAAAAATAAATAGAAACAGGGAAAGTTTTTAAAATTTAATCACTATTTCTGTTAGAAAATTTATATACATCATTGTAAAACATAAAAACATGCTCAAAATCTAAAATAATTGTTAAAAAATAACGGGAACAGGGCCGTCTCGAATAACTTTTGTTTTTTTAAAGGAGGGGGTGAAAATGTGAAGAAAAATATAATACTTATCTTTAAAACATAAAATAAGCAAAAAAAAAAGTAAAAAACAAAATACCTAATCAACTTTTTTCCCCTATTTTGCCGACTAAAATCCTAATAATTACAAGCTTGCCGACTTGAAATTCTAAAAAATATGGTTGCATAATTTCCCGACAAAATTTTTTTTTCTTAAATACTTCATTCAAAACGTGAGTAAGTATAAAAAAAGACCATCGACTGCTCTCTGATGAAACCCTTAATGTCTCCGAACGGAGATTTAAGGTGTGTAAACTTATATTTAGAAACCTAGAAGTAAAGTGTGTGTATAAAATATAAATGAAAAAAAAATTTGCACACCCCTTCCGTAGCGTTTATCAAGAACCGCTAATGCAGTCGGACTGTTTTTATAATTCAGAAATATTATGTTCTTTTGTTTTTTGTCTGAAAATTTGACTGAAAAAAAATTAACTGAAATAATGTTAAACGTATATATCGATAATATTTAAACATTTTAAAAATGAATACGATAAAAGAAAACTTCACTTATGTTGATTTTCTTTAAGAATTTACCAAACTTTGTTTGACTTTTATATAAACTTTTAGTGAGATCGATTAAGTTTTTGTCTTTATGTAAAAAAAAAAAAAAAATCGTTAGTGGAAAAGGGTAGAAATGCCTTTAGACTTGTTTAAAGAAATGCCTGAAGCATACTATTTTCAAAGGCATTAAATACTAAAAAAAAAAAATCAATATTTGCATATAATCACTGGTGAATATTAAAAAAAAAAAAGGAGTAAAATAACTAATTATAGTACGATAATAATGCGTACTTATAACTTTTTTAAATGTATTAAGACGATTAATTATTATTTAAATTAATTTACTACCCTGACGTTGAATAATTCATACACTGTAAAATATTTTATTTTGCGTATTAAAATTAGCAGAAGAAATTTGAAATGTATTTCATATTATTATTAACAATTCTCTTCAAATAATTGCCTACTGTACCTATTTTATATGAATATAATTTTTACTAAAACTGGGAATGAAGTTTAAAATCGATTTAATGATTTTTAACAATCATCTTAGAATTAATTAAATTTCGAAAATTAAAATTACTAATTCACAATTTTATTGTAAAAATTTTACATAATATTTAAGGATTTTAAATATTACACTCACACATATTATATACTTTTTGATATAGTTATCCATTATAATTCTTAATTTATCGAGTTAACTAATTTAAAATTTTAAATAGTGTTATCGTTAGATGTACAAATTCAACAATATTATATTATCAGTTTATCTAATTAAATTAACGAATTGTAACAAAACTAAAAAAGCAATAAATATGCCCGTAGTTAATTTTGATCGATAAATTGTATGTAACCCTGATTTTAGGTTTTCGTAGCTCGTATATAGAATAATTTATATGCAGGTATCTGCGTGTCCGTCGATCCATAAATGGGTTGCTACGGTAACCAAACCTATTGTTGATTTTTAGGTATCTATAAAATAACTTCATTATTATTGGCCGAATTTCATCTACCGTAATGCATAAATCAAGTGGTGTGGAAACAAAGAATTTAGTTTATCCATAGAATGTGATTTTCCTTATTTATTAAAACGTAGGTATATTTGGTTATAATAATTAACGATATTGAGGACACATTTTATACTAAGGAAGAGGAAAAAATGTATTTATATATATATATATATATATATATTTTTAAACGTAGATTAATATTTTCTTTTGAACGGAGTCAAAAAAAGGTAAAAATAATTAATTAAACCGATGAATAATATGAGATTGTACGTAGAGGTGTATTGGGTAACGAAAATGAAAAAAAAGCAAGGACGGTACAAGGAAAATATGTTACAAAAATTTTATCCTATAGTTATAAGCTCATTTTAAAATTTAAACACTTTTGTTGTAGAGAACATAGATATAATCAATAAAAATAATTACATATATTATACACAGATAACGTTATACATGAAATATGGAACATAAATTATTATCTATAGTAAAACAGACACTAGATCATTGGTTTCTACAAGATATATGTGATCGTATTTAGTGAAAATAATTTTCCACAAATAGAATTCAATTATATTTTATTTTAAATAATTAACACTCAAATCTTGCTCAAAATTGTTTAAATATAATTTATTAAAGTAAAGAGAGAAATTATAGTGACAACCAATATTTAATATAATTATCAGATTTTACAAAAGTTTTAAAACATACTACCTACTAAAATGGTATTTATGTTAAAAAAAAAAAACATCTTATCAAGTACCTATGACTAATATTTACAATGAATTGTTTGATTTGAATTTATTTAACATTAAAATTCAACTTACATAAAACAAATGGTGTACTTCCATAAAATGTATGGCCATACATATGTGTATATTTACAAGACTTTTATGAAAACACCAAAAAAAGAAAAAAGAAATAAAAAATGAGTGACACAAATGACTTTAATGAATTTATGTATACACCACATGGACATAGATTGAACATTTAATAATTTATTATATTAAAAAGTTGACAACAGAGTATTCAGATGTTGTAAAAGGATTTTAGGATCAGATTGAAATGTTTTGATATAAAAAATTATTAATCGAATAAAAAATTCTTATAAATCCAAATTCACTATATAATATGAAATTAAGAAAAATTTAAGACGTAGTTGATAACAAAAATTTAACGGATCTTCAATAGAATTATTATATATATATGACTCAGATTTAATAGTTTTTCTATGATATATATTATTAAATACTAAAACTAGTTTTATTATTATTTAATATAAGCATGAGCAAAATATTTCCTTTTCTTTTAATATAAATAAATAGTTTAATCATCTAAAGATGTCATCCTAATGATAGCAATTATATTTTTTGTGCTAAATAAAATATTAATATTGTTTTTGTTTAAAAAAAATTGAATATTTTGTTTTGTATTTGTTATTCTTTAAGGAATTTTTCTGCATATTAATTAATACATTTCATTAGTAGATTAACTTTATTTTCAATGCACCATTATATTATTAACGCATCTTAGCCGTAATAATCACACAATGCAACGAGTCGTATAACTTTCACAAAAATACGGGCGATATATTTAGGTTAAAATTGGTTTAAGTATGTTGAATTGAAATATTGATTTATTTGATTCTTTAATAATATCAACTATAATATTCAGAATTGATAATAATAGATTAATTTATAGTAATAATTATTTTATCCATTAAAGAAAATTATTATCACTTTATAAATAAGTACTTAATACAAACTACAAATTGAAATATTTGTATTGCACAGTTTCCTATAGGTACATATTTAAAATATAAGTTATTGATTTTCAACAATAATATATACTTAGCTTTCCAATTAATTATATTTGTATCAATTATATTATTATTAAACAATTTTAAACTAATATTTAAATAAAAATATCAAATATGTTTATATACCTATTGAATGTACAACAATATAAATATCAATTTTAAAAATGTATATTTAATTCATTATAAATACTTGATTCTTTAATTATGAAAAAATATACTTTTTAAGGTTATTTGGTTAAATATCTATATATATATATATATGATTGCATGATAGAAATATACTTTTTTTTTTGTCAAAAACTTCACTGTACCTTATTAACTTATAATTTTTATAATATAATGTTTTTCCTGGTGTTAAAATGTTTTCAAACACAAGGTAGATTATAGATTGTAACATTAACTAGGCTTTTTAAAACTGTTAACTATTTTTTTGTTCGTATGTAGTCGATGACTTTTTAGTTAATTATATACTTTTATTCACAGGAATAAAAAACGACCTGTGGGACAAATATTTATATATTTATGTATTTTTTGTTTTTAATTAATTTAACTGTATAATTTCGAAACGAAATATATTCTTTCCGAGTGACTACATACCAAACATGATCGTTGTTTTGCGAGTTCAAATAAATATTTCAGTTATTTTATATAATCTGATTAAACTGAACGACAAACATTAGAAGTAGTGTTTTGGCAAGATCCTACAGAAACTTTAGAATTTCTGAACTTTTACCGCTGAAAACATTAACTTTAAAGTGTACCAAAATAGATCAATAGAGTTATCTTAACAGAAAAATATATGTGCAGTATATTTTTTTACACTATCTAGTTAACATTTTTTTTTTCTCATATTATACAAATCCGAATGTTATTATTAAACAATATGTTTCATTCAATCATCTTCAGATTATTTTGATAAAACGCACTGCAGCACTCATTTATGTTTATATTTTGGTTTTATATTATTCAGATATTCTCTGTACAATAAGTATACTGTACTTTATTATTCATTGAATTTCTCCTATCAGACGTGAATGATATTTTGTTCAAAAAAATAAATCATAATTTTTATTCGTTCACGCATAATTTATTTTATATTGCAGTCGTGTAAAAAAATACATACTTTTTTCGGAAAAATATTAATCATTTTATAATATGTTTTGTGTAGATAATAATTCATAAGTTCAAAGACATATTATCTACATAATTACTACATGGAAAATGTATGATTTAGTGTAGTTACTTTATTTTTTGATTAAAATTAATATACTTGTTCCATTACAATAAATTTACTTTTGTGAACATTGATTTAATTATAATTATAATAATAAAACGGTTTCCTCTGTCGCCGTTTTAGATCAAATATAAAATGTATAGTATATTATTAAACTATTAAAAAATCAATTAAGTAATACAAAATACAAAATAATATACAATGTATTTGATTTAATAGATTGTTACACATACTCGTTGAAATTGGACGTTGCTTAAATTACGAACCAATATATATAATATTATGACAACACAATTTTTTAATATAAATTGCGAAAACAAAATAGAATTTATGTTTACTTTTTATAACTAAAAACATTTTTCCATGTAATGAAAATACACTTACAACACATATTGTTTCTGTCTTTTTTTTAACGTGACGTACTCTGATGAAATATTTAATTCTGTGCAATGTCTTGAACAAATGTAACTACAGAGTTCAAAAGTCTGTGTTGGTTTTCTCTTCTCCATCCTGGTTCATATTCCTCCTAAATCTCTCTACTCCTCTTATGTTTCCTTCCCCATTATCTTATTTTCTCATTCGTTTTCTATCTCTGTTCCTCCAGCGCTATCAACCCAGTGTGTACCCAAGTAAATGACATGAAAATCCGGTAGTGGTTTTCGTTAAACCGCGGTGTGCTCTAAAACGACCCGAAATTATTCTTCCAGAAAAAGAGACCACACGCAGATAAATGACTCGGTGCCCGGCACAGATTTCCCGACAATAAAGAAGAAGAAATTTAATTCTCCCTTTTCCGCAAGGCCGAACTTCTGTCGTTAATGGACAAGAATATAAATTATACCAGATTTTTTTTTCAGATTCGGCACTAGTTGTGGCATGAAAATTGGTCCCAGTCAGAGAAAACTTCGTTTTTTACATTTATTACACTCAAACACACACAAACGTCTCAAATAATTATTTTTGATTGCTTATTTAAATGCAATTTGATTCGATTGATAAAGGATTATTGTCCTTATTCCTGCTTAATGTGCAGCTTTCACTTCACAAGCATTACTGTCGTTGTCGGTTAGGTGATTAAATGGTTCAATACGTCGTATCAGATATTCCGTCAAATCTACCGTGCCACCTTGTCGTCAGTTTCCTTAAAACTAAATTGCTTCGATTCTAAGAGAAAAATGAGATCGTTAAAACTAAAATCATTATTCACTTAAAAAGTTTTCGTCTGAGATCCATGCGAAAAATGTTTCTTTTGAAATTCATCACTAAAACCAAAGGTCTAACAAACTTTACAAATACGATTTTATTTTCCGTAATCTAATAACAAATCTTAAAGTGAAAACTACGAGTTATCGTTCATATTTCTGTAATATAGAATTTGAAATCAATATATATTGCTAACGTAACGTTAATACATATAAAGCCAGTATGGTGGGTTGTAACATAAACTAATCTGTCACGCCAAAAAATTGTGCTACAATAAATGTATTACTTTAAATCAAAAGAGCAATCAGCTTGTTCGTTTTTGTTCATATAAGTACTTATTTTAAGTAACCATTCATTTAAATGTTAATGTTTATAAATATAAAAAAAATGTGTACTTCGTCGGATAGGATACCAGTGAGGAACGTACTAAATTTGAAAGCAATAAAAATAATTTAATTCAATAAAGCGATTTAAATTTGTTTTCCATATAATGATTTTTGTTTTTGAATATTTAACCATTACAATATTGTATTTATTATTGTATTCATTATTATAATTGTCATTTTCTCTAAATGTATAAAATATATACATTATAACTTTGATTTCTCTACGCTAAAGGAAACTATTGATAAAATAAAACAATGACCTCTTCAAAGTATCTATCTATTCGACTCCTCCCGATTCATAAATTATGTACGAAGATAAAGATTATTATACATCATTGTAAAACCAAAAAAAATATATAATATCAATATATATATGTTCGTTGAGTATAATAATATAATAGTCGGCAATTTTAAAACTTATTTATAAAATTTCATCTGATATGTATTTTTTTTTCCGAATATGCATTTTATTTTATTTTGTTTTAACAAATTCACCATGATACGAAATATACCTATACTATATTATATCGATGGTTAAAACATTATATATATTTTCACGATAACAAAATATAATATCGTATAAATTGGTGAATAAAACGATTACTACTCTATCCCATAAAGATCCTCTTAGTATGGCCGTAAAATGTTTAAAACGTCGTTCATTGCGTAGCGTTTAAAGACATTTGTATTTTCTAGCGATGGTATTAATATCGGTACGGCTCATTGAGTACGCCTTTTAAAACCGTAATGCGATGATAAACTTCTATGGTATCAAAGTTTTCCTACTGGGCTATTTAATACTAAGTTCGCAGTAAAGCTGTTTGTTAGTGTTTTTTTTTTTTTTCTTTCCTTGTTAAAACTCGACGGAGGCATTAACCTGGTGTATATGCTTCTTTATATTTTGTACGGTACTCCGTTTCGTTGGCGGCGTCCCCGTTTTTCCTTTATATTTATACCAATCCGTTTAAGCTTTCATGACCCCCAAGAGGATAGTTTGCGATGTTTAATTTCAAACGGAAGGCCTGCAATTTGATGTGTGCGGCTATAAACGTCTCGCTAATTCGGTCATCAAGTTTTTAGCGGTAAGGACGACTGTATCCACCGTTTACAATATTAACCATATCATATCCTCGCGTTCCCTCTCGGATCAACAATTTAATTTCAGCTATACAAGCCCTGCACCACCTCTATTGCTCAGGCGTTTCGTTTTTGTTGCCGCTGTTAACTCACGCGCTGTAAACGTCGTCGAAAATTTTTGCTCATACACACATACGCAAATTTCAAGGAGGAAATCACATTACTTGAAATCATAATGATTTTATCAATTTCACGTGTGGTTCATCGTTTGCCTGGTATATATTTCAATCTCACGCTAAAAAAAAAGCATAATCACCGGTGAAACTCGAGAAAACATCTGATAGAAGATTAATGAATTGATGAGAACAATATATAACAAATGGATGAGAAGGTATATAGGATGATATACTATAGTGAATAGAGTTAAACATTATTAAATTGTCTTAGGCTAGTAAATGTTGCAAAATTAAAAATAAATTGGGTAGCCATATTTTAATTCGAAAATAATAATTATTGTCATAAGTTATAAACTGAAAGTGATATTCTGGATAGCTTTATTTACGCTAAACTATTAATTATCACAGGGTTTTGATTAATATTACGACATATGAGGAGATCGTATTATGTTAGGTTATTTCTTTTGGGTTACAACGTATGAACATATCTTGTGATTCGTGGATATGAGAATTGAACATATAATCAGATACCTATCTTACCGCTAAAGTAATTTATTTCGTTTTATTTTTCATTCCCGCAATACGCGTAATATATCTATCTCGTGCAAATTACTGTTATCTGCCATCAAATTAACTTGGCAATGGTTTGAACCGATAAGTATTAAGTCCGAACGGTTTTATTGCCAACGGTTTTTAAATTATCCGATAACAGCTAGATGTATTTAAATATACGAACACGATGGTTTTATCGTTTTTCGCCGTTGGTAACCACTGCATGCGGTGGTTTGCCGAGTTCGCCGTCGAACCGTTCACGTCGATAACTCGTTGCTTTATACAGGTATCGCCACACCGCATTCTTTTCGCCATCAGTTTTTCCACAATAAAATAATAATACGATTTTCATCTTTTTCAATTTGTATATACATTCGAATAATTCACAATAGTATACACTTTATAACATTGCTTTTTTTTTATATAAACGATGTAGAAAATTATTTTTTTTATAATAATCGAAAAGTGAGACTATAAACTTGTAACTGCATGCGTTAAAAATTCATTGAAAAATATTAATTTATTCAATGCTTAATATAATGGAATAAGCCTACATATAAATATGATTTTAAATTACTTTATACTAACGCCGTCAATATCGTATTTCTTATATCTAATATCATTGCAATATTACATAGGTAAGTATTTACTTACTTTTTTTTTTTTTTGTTAAACTACCTATATCATATAATTAATAATACACATTTTAAGAGAAAAAAATCTTAAATGTATGTATAGACACTGTACATATATATGTATATGATACTGTGGATGTAACGTATGGACGTATGGTGTGAAATCAATTTTTGTTTTCCCATCCACATTTTGGATTTAACAAAATGTGTGATTATAAAATATTTAATGATATAGATTTTAAATTTGTAGTGGTTATTAAATTTGCGGAAGCACAGATGTATTGCTTACATACTTTTTTTGAATTTATCTGTATGGAATACTCTCGGAAAAATACTAATTAACCAATAATATCCGTGATAATATAAAAGTTGCACATTGTAGCTATCACACATTGTTCGATTATTATTTTTGAACCGGTCAAACGTGTGACGTCACTGAGGGCGCAGATGAACTGGTCGGGTTATACTGAGAATATAATATTGTAGTTACGGTAGAAGTATATTATACAACTACCTATGTAAAAAATACAATTGGGATGATTGACGTTTAATACGTAATCATATTTTTTTTGGTTACCTGTTAAGAATATAATATAGAATTTTTATTTAAAAAGGTTTTTTTTTTTTAATGAATAAAAATAAACATTAAATTTGACTAAATTGTTTTTTCCGTCTAGTACGAATAGCGAAATTGTCATATTGAATAATACCACTATTTTTTTCATGGCCATTGCAATGTCATTATAACTGGTTAAATATATATATTACTAATTATACAATAATTAAACACTAGTAAATTATAATATACAGAAACCAAAGTTCAAAGTAGGAATTATATTTTCAAATGAAAAGTTTAAAAATAATGGTACACTGGAGATGCTTAAAAAAACTAAAAATCACATTAAAACTTGAGCCCTAAAATGCAATTTATAACCCAAAACATTGCATTTGGCAGTTTCTTTTAGACATTGTAAAACAAATAAGAATTCTCAATATCAAACTCGACTTTTATCAAAACTTATTTCTTCTTACAAAAATATATTAAAGAAAAGAAACCTGCAACATAGAAAATATTAAGTTATTTTTAATAACTCTTTTCACGTTACCGTAAAAAATACAAATGTGCACAAGTGTTTTATTTTCATTGTGTAAACATATGATTCAAAAACTTTGCGCAAAAAATGAATAAACAAATTAAACAAGTTGACTGTAATATTCAACATTTCGCGTGATAAAATTTCGTTCTTGTAGTTAAACATTACACGGTGTGGGGTGATGATATTTACAATGATGTTTAAGATGTGAATTAATTGTACATCCACATTAAAAATAATGGGTGAATAATATTAATAAAACAAACGAAAATGGTTTGTTGAATATTATGTTTTACTTATTCATATTATAATTACTTAAATGTTTTCTATTTTATCTTTCGATTGTTTAGCAATGAATGATTTTTTTTAACATAAAAAGGCTATCGTTTGAAATAGTATTTAATTTTTGAAAAACGGTATCTTTCGGAAAACTTTAATATTTTACCGTATTTATGAATGTTCTAAAAGTATTAGTTATATAATTTTTACACTTTTTAAAGTTAAGATTAAAAAAAATATATGGCAAAATATAGCAAATATACTATGGTTTAAACTGAAAAAAATTTAAATTAAAAAAAAAAGGATATCAGAATATTATATTTTGCAAACAATGAAAAGAATAAAAGTGACTATGAACATTTCTTATTTTTATTAGTTCATCATAGAATCAATTAATAAAAGCATGCAGCTGTCATATTTAAATCATAACCAAATATATTTCTTTGAAAAATTACTGTTGAACAGGACATATTAAGTGGATGAATAAAATCGCATAAATATATAGTGTATTTGATAAGAATTAGACAGTCTTTCAAACTTAATTTAAAGCATAATGTGAGATGAGATTACAATTTTTATGGATACAGGAATATGTGGAAGTTAAGTGGCTGATTAATTGGAGATTAAAAGTATTATAAATGAGATTTTTATACGTTTATGAGTATAACATACACATATTGTTTCTTGATAGTCTTGGAATCTTTAAAAAATCGTTTTTTAAGATTAATTTCGACAAAATGTAATGATGTTCATCCGCCTCATTCGTCATACCAACCGTTACTAAATTTCTTAAAACTAGAGCCTTTAAAAGTCAAAAGAGGTAAAACCAACATTGTCTTCCTTTTTAAACGGCTTAACCGATTTATTGATTGTACGGATTTAATTAACAAATTCAACTTTTTTATCCCTAATATTAGAACCAGAGAATTTAATACTTTCTATTTGCCATTCCAACATGCTAATTATTATTTATATTCACCTATAAATAGATCTATGCAATCAGTTAATGATCTTGATGATTTGTTTTATCATGTATCAGTTTCTTTATTTAATGTTTATTTAAATAATTTAGTTAAGTAAATTTAAATTATTGATATTATACTCGTTTAACGGCTGTAAATATATTTGTATTAGGCACTTGCCCGTTTAAATTAAAAAAAATAAATAAATATGTGGGAGGGATTTAATAGTGAATTGATTTTTCCAGATATTATAAAATTTTTATTTTTTTTTTCTGTAAAATAGGAAAATATCCGAATAAGGAGTTTTAGAATGTGTAAATTTAAGGAAACGATTGACAAAAAAAGGAAATTGCTTTTTAATTTTAACTATTATTTTTATATATACTATATATTTTATACATTCCAGACTAGTTAAATCAATAGTTTTTTTCAATATAGTTAATGTTATTTAAAATCCATCAATGTCCTAAATTAACCTTATAAAAATTTATTTTGGAGTTATTAACTCCAAAAAATCTAAACATAAAAAGCATATATAATCGAAATATATTTTTTTTTTAAAGTGGATACACATCTAGCGACTGGATCATATCTGCTAGTCTATAAGTTTTTATAGAAAATAATAAAAATAAACATTACTGTAAAATTACTAGTCTTCTGGCTTTGCTCAAAAACTATTTATTTTTAAACTATGTTTAATGTATTTATAGGTTAAATAATTTAATAATTAATTATTTTATTTAAATTTTATTTTATAAAACTAAGTTGAATTTCGTATATTTTTATTTATAAAACAAGTTGAAAATAACATGAACATTTTTTAAATAAATATTATTTAAATATGTAATTATGACTTTGAACATCATGTAAAATATTTCCTATTTAATAAATCATACAAGTAGCTTAATTTTTAACCGGAAACTACTATTTTAAATCTGAGAAAGATGTTTTTGTAATTAAATTTACTCGTATAAATTTTTAAAACATTGCAGAAAATAAAGTTCTGTGAAAGTATCAGTAAGTTTTGTATTTAGTAATTATCTGTAAGTACATTATAAAATTAAAATGCATAACAGAAATATAGGTACAGATATAAAATAACCTCATGATCTTAATGATAAATTAAAATAATAAGATCATTTATGTATAATTATATATATAATATATTATGTATAATAATGTGAATTTGATTTTTAAATCCAACTAATTTTAATCTCCCAGATTCCACAAATTATCTCAAATTTATGTATTCAAATTGACAATGCTTTCATTAAGTTCGCACTTATAACTAAATTATTTAAAAAAGAGGTAACTTTAAGTGTCTATAAACAATTAGTTATAATATATATTATATATAAACATATTTCATAGAACACAAATTATACATAAAACATTTAAATTTAAAAATAATGGTCAACACTTAAAATTGAAAAGTTGGTGATTAATATTAGAAGGCATCAGAAAGGGTAAATATTATAAGACTATTAAGATATTCACGAATACTAGTGAAATGTATATAAAAATATACAAATAATGCAAATTTTATATTGAAAAAATTATCCTACGTTTTAATTTTAAATATTGTAAATTAAATTTAAACTTGTAATTTATAATAAGATCATTTATTATTAAAGAAAGGACGTATTTAACCGTTTTTGAAATAACATAAACTTAATAACTTACAAACTTAATAAAATACATAGAATCGGTGTGTCCAGGAGACCATTTACACGAATTTGAAAGAATAATAGTGAAGGTTCTCTTATGTTAAACAATTTCATATTTTTTTTGTTGTAATAAAAATTTTGTTTGACCTTGCTTTATATTTTCTATTTGTTTGGTTGTTTATATTGTTCACTTAGAAAATAACGTGGGACTTCTACAATTTATATGGAACCTATGTATGGTATTCACAAGAATATACGCTATTTTTGGTATGTACAAATGAAGAAGTGGACATTAGCGAATACTGAATAAAACTTGTAGATATAGATTTAGGTTACATTTTCATCCGTTGATCTAAAAAAATATCATAAAAATTAGCTCATGTAATGTGAAACATTTGTATTGTGAATATAACAAAAAAAAAAATTATCACATAAATTAGAACAAAATAATAATATTTAATATAATACTTTGTATATTTAAGAACAAAGGGTTTCGTTAAAATGTATTATCATAATATATTTGTGTACAAAAATTGTTTAATAAACAATTAGCAAAATATTTAATTTTGTTGTAATCCCCGTAAATTATCTGAAGCTTAGTTTTAATGCATTTGCATTATTTTTCGGAGAAAAACATTTTATATGATGCATTAAAACTATAAATAATTTATACTAAATACCATTTTTTTATAAAGATTTTTTTAATATATTGATGTTAAAACATTCTTTAGGTTATTTCCACCATTTTTTTTAAATATGACATTTTATTTTATTTTACAGTATAGAATTTAAAATAAAATGCACAATTTTAACAATGATATAACATATAATTACTACTTATTTTTAAACATAATTAAACAAATATATTTACAGCAATTAATTTAAAGGTATTTTATTTTGCTAATTGTATCTAATTAATACTTTATAGAAACATTATTTTATATTCTATGATTAATATTTTAATTGTATTTAACTATAACTCATGTGGCTGTTTTTATGGTACTATTATATAGAGAATTTTAATATGCAACAATTAAATAAAAAAGTTCTTACCATATTTTATTAGTAGTTTTTATTTAAAAAAACTATATCCAAAATGGAAAATAAACTCTAAATGTAATATAATAAATATTTTCGATAGTAATAGTTTTATATTTAAATTAAATCAAGCCATTCTAAATAAATATGCTGTATGCAATTGAAACAGTCCAACTCTCGCAATATGAAAGTGGCTGTCAGAGAATGAAGATATTCAGCGTTTATTACTAATATCTTCATTTGTTTAAATTATTTTACAATCAAAAGTTCCGTTACAATGTGTGATTCTTAAACTGTATACAAAGAAGGCGTGGACTTGCCGGGTATCGACGTACAAGCAGTGCCCCAATCAAGCCCCACGTCCGAGGGGGACGTTTCCTCAAACCCTACTCGTGTAAGCGGGTTGCCCAGCCTATCTACCCAGGTTGGGGAAGTCTTCAGACGGGTGTCTGGTTATGCGGGATGTTCGTAGGGGATACACCGGGTCGTAAGGTTTACATTGATGATACTAGATAGCGGTAGTATAATTACTCTCTGATGATTACGCCCGGGCACGGGCGTGCTCCGCGGTGGTTCGCGATTAGAGTCCTCCTGCAGTGGTGGTTGGGTCCGGACTCGTTCGGCGTGACCTGGTTGGCCCGCCAATGATTCCCGGTTGAACCGGGGTTTGGACGTCGACGTGGTCGGATCCTATATGGGCCGTGGTGAAATGGGTCCGACGCGGTGGTTCACTTCACTTCCTGGGAGACGCCCACCTTGACCGAATTGGCTGGTCCCGGTGAATCCGCGGTTGACTGGATTCGACGTGACGATGCTTCCGGTAGAAGAAGGACGGAGATGAGTATAAGGTAGGTAAGAGAGTAGGGAGTTACCGGATTGGTCGCACAACAATCTTTTTCCAACAAGCCGGTCTGATTGAGGGGATGCCAGGGGTAGGTATATTTCCAATTTCCTATCTGTACAGTTTTAATGATGATATACGGAGAAAATGGAAATTGGAAATTGGGTGATTATTGCTCTCCGATCGACCAGTATATCTGCAAGTTATCCCCGTCATTTCGGTACAGTTCGGTTGCATGTCTTGATTCTTATAGGAGTTTTTTCTTTCAGTCTTTATCGAATCTTCTTGGTATTTTAATATACTGTTTTTGTTGTCTTCCTTTCTTAGAATATGTACTCTTTCGTGTCTTTGTCCTCTCTCGAACCCTCCCCGCTTGTCGTCAAAGTTGGGTTCCTTAATCTTATTTCGTGATCCGCGCTCTCTATTGCCGGTGTCGCATCGCCTACTAGTGATCCTCTAATTCGTCCGCCAGATCGCGTTATAGGTCATCTGGTTTTGAAAATATTAATGCCGTTCTAGTTTTAGCGATGTCTTCTAGTTCTTTATTAAACCGCTATCAAAAATGGTACATATAACGTACGTTATAGGTACCTATCTTATGGGTATTATTCGAACTGTTACACAATACATCCACCAAGACTATCCTTTCCGGTAAGCGAAGTGCATTCATCGATATTGACACCCGATGAGCGAAGTGAACTTTTTTTAAAAAAATTAATAATAAAGTCCACTTATTTTTATAGATTATACTTGGGTTTATTTATCATAAATTACTAAAAAATACAAAAATAATGTAGTAAATATAAAAAGGCTGTTACTTAGAAAACTTCATTACAAATTTAAATCCATTTAAAATACAATATCGAGCCATAAAATTGGACGTACATATGAAATTCGTATGTGGCGTTTTGAGTATTGAAGCGACACAGGCCCCTTAAGTATGAACCCGGTGGATAGTAATGCCCGTTATCTGCCTATATGGCACGCCGTGTTAAGAAAATAAATTATAATTCTGAACATCGAACTTTTTTTTATCAGAATTTATAAGTTATGATGATACAGATATTAAGACATAATTGAAAAAAAATCGACATACTAATATATACGTGGATTAAAAATGGAAGTAAATTATTACAAACTAAGTTTTCTTCGGACCATAATTTAATTCAATATAAAAATGATAATATATTTATGATTAAATTTAAGAATTTGATGCATATTTACTAATTGAGAGTGTTTAAGTACATTTCTTATTAAAGTCCAGAATTGTAGTTTATCAAAAACATAATAAATAAAATCAACAAAATGTACATACAGTATATTGTGGTTTACACATAGAATATAGCATTATTATTTTAAGCCATTTAAAACGTCTCATTATGCCGCACAGTTTCTCTATGAAAAGATTAAATCAGTATCATGTGTAACGTGATATATATAATTATATCAAAACTTTACGAAATCCAATAATTTTAGATAATGTTTTAATATGGATAGGAGACTAGTGTTTCGGCATAAACTTTTTATAGTCAGCGTGTTTAATACATCAGTAATAAATATGATGTATCTAATCTAAATAACGATACGTATAGTAATTGAACTTAAAATTTTAATAAAATTCTAACATAATTTCAATTTATTTTAAATTCGGTTTCACGTGGGTGCGTTTAATTTTTATTTTTGACAAACTCTATTTAGGGTATTAAATAAAACACTCTTAGGTTTTGGGTAATATACGAAATCGATTAAAAAGTGGACGTTCGTTAAATATATAGACGAAATTTTATTATTTTTCAAAACGTATAAAAAAAAAAAAACGTTAAAATTTTAGTCTAAAAATAATATTTACGTTATTCGTGACGGAAAAGAGAACGTAAAACGCTCTAAATGCGTGATAAACAAAACGGTGCTTAAAGGCAACCCGACATACACGAACGAAGTGGTCGTAGAGGTACCCGTAGACGCACAACGAGAAGCAGCCAGAAAAATCGAGATGGAACTTATTGGATTCGAAAGATCGTGTCCACGACGCAGGAAAACCCTTCTTTCCAAAGACATGCCGCGATTAAACGGAGTAACAGGAAGATGATTGTGCTCTGGTCAAACCCATTGTCTTAACTCGGTACGGCAGAGTGGGTATACACACTGGACACATTTCCGACCGAAAGTCCGTTTTTAAAACGGCATGGGGAGCACTTATTTCAGACAAGTTATTAAATACTAATATTATAATTTTGTTTCTACTGATAGCACTTAGGGGGCGTTCAAATATTACGTCAGCATATTTTAGGCCTTTTCAGACACCTTCCTCTCTCTTATCAGCAATTGTCAGCAAATGTCCGACTCCCCTACTTTTTACGTCGAAATATGTCCGAGCACTCCTCCCTCTCCATATTAAAAAAATAAGAAAAAATTTCCGCATTTTATATGAATTAATTAAAAATAAATGAAAAATTTTGTTACATATCTTGATAAAAATAAGTATATACTTATGTACATAATTTAATTTTTTTTGTTTTTTATTACTGTTGACATCAGCATGGTTCTAACCCCAACCATCCCCCTTATCAGCAAATTTAAGCATACGACAGATCCCCCTCCTCCTCTTAGACACTTACTTAATACTTGAACGCTCCCTAATATCATTCATGGGATTGGTTCTTGCAGTACGTTTTCGCAAGGATATTTTTTTTTTAATTTCCCTCATAAAAACGTTTGAGGAAAATTTGTGAAATGAAACATAATATGCGGTATTGTTATTTTGGGGGAAATTATGCATCAATCAAAACAATATTCCGAGTATAAATAGTTTCTTATAAAAGCATTCGAGGTTTTTATAGGACACTGATATTTTCGTGTTTAGGTGATATGGTATGAATTTCAAACATCCTTCGACGATTTTTGAACAAGGAATTTCATTTACATTTTATATTTTCACACGATAGGTTATTTATCACTATACAATAGTTATTAGGTATATACACATACGTACATTCACGTGCAATTATACAATTGGAAATTATAGTATTAAGTATGATTTTTATTCAATAGGTACTAAATTACTTTTGTACGTATATATATATATATACACAAGACCATTAAGTTAAAAAGTTATTCCACATTCATTCTCGTTACTTTATGGTTCAAAATAATTGCACTTACTTCAAATGCGACTGGCTTATTAATATATATATATATATATATATTTGACTGTCGGACTTAAAATATAAATGCAAACTGTGTTGTAATCTGTATAAATAAGATTCGCGTTATCGTTACTTTTTATTAGGTTAATACGATTGTATTTGGACGATTAAACATTAATGCGGTAATTGTTCGTAAACGATGTTAGTACACCGTATTCATATTATAGTTATTGCAGATATTAGCCACTTGTTCGTTAATGGAATGATGTGCGTATTACGTTTTATACTCGTATAATATAAATTTTTCCAATCATAATAACATAAAATTGTGTAATCCATACTAATTTTACGGGTCGTTGAATGATATTTAAAATCGGGAATTAACTCTGTCGAATAATAAACACGCAAATAATGTGCTATACTTGTATAAATTAAATATCGATAAGGTTATTAATATTTTTAGAACAAAACTACTTAGTTTTATATTTGATAATACATTTTTGAAAGGGTTTGTATAATCTCTATAAAGTTTTAGTTATAGTTTGAAGTTTCAAATTATAAATTAATATTATACAATATAATATAACGTCTATTTGAAATTTGACTTACTACATAGGTGTAATATATGTATTATATATATTAAAGTATAGCAGAATTAGACAGTTTAATGAATTTACATGTGTATTAAAATATTTACATATGTTGTGAAATTGATAATTGGAGACGAAATTAATAAATCTCCAGAGTGTACCTTACCGACTTTTTTATATAATAATATTTGAATTATCTATTAAATTATCAAAATTAGACCTTTTTTAGCAGATTATTCATATTTTAAAGCAATAATATATATTTTTAAAAGTAAAATATCCAACACATATCAATAGACCTTGATCAGCACGGCTACTGATAGAATGTAAACAAAATGTAATTGATTTATTTTGAGGAGTTGAGGTCGGCAATTTAAATTGAGACTCGAACAGTCAAATCATGTTTCAGTAAAAATAATGTGATTATTTTACTTTATAATCAACTGTCGATAGTTTTTCATGCTATATCTAGTATCTATTATAATAACGCGAACGTAATCTTTCACCCAGTATTTTAGGTCCCGGTTTGCGTTTGTTATCGTGCAAGGGTAAACGTACCTTAATGCCTATACATTTAACGTTTATTTAATAAATCACACTAAAATATAACTATGCAATGATTAGAAAAAAATTTATAAAAATAGAATAAAGTTAATTAATTAGTTTAATCGTATGAAATAAACCACATTGAAACAAATTTAAATATCTTATAAACGTAAACCACTACAAACACATTAAATTACACAAATTACAATGCATAAATACTGTTAATATATATATATATTTAGTTCTCTGAATAATTCGTTAAAATTAGAAATTTAATTATTTTGAATCAAAAGAGAAAAAATCAATAAATTAACCACGTCATAAATAAAAATAATTTTATGTATTACATACATATTTTATACATAGAACTTAATAGGTACTTATTTTTACTTTTTTAATATTTATGTACTGGGTTTTCTATACTGAAATCATATACTATATATCTACGATAATAATATGTACTATACTGTGAACATAGGACCAAACCTAATTTTTATAGTACATTATAAAAATAAACGTAAGATATCTATTTAAGAGGATATCAGCAAGGTTATTTTAAGGGGTTTTATAGAGGCAATTTTCAGACAATTTTAAGATAAATAAAAATTTAAGAATTGAAAAATGTTTATATGCATTTTTAAAATGAATAATAGTTTGTCTCATTACTATATAATTTCGTATTTTGGTTGTAATTTATGAATTTATAAAATTTTATTGAAATTATTTCAAAATAAATATTTTTCTATAATAGTCGGTTGCTATTAAATAAAAAAACTACTAGTAAAAAAAAAGTGAAAATGCCATCGATATAACATCGAAAATGTTGTATTCTTATTCAATACTTGAATAAAATTTATTGGAGTTCTTCATAATATATGATGTATGAATCCATTTGATAAATTCAATATTCGAAACTGTTGCGTTCGCTAGACTAGGGAAGTATAAGAGAAAAAAAAAAGTTTTGTATGTGAAAACATTGTAATATATTGATAACATGTGTGTATATAAATATTATAATGTACCTTTAATATGCGTATTAATAAAATATACAAATAGACAGGAAAGGCATGGCTAAGGTAATAACCATAATATCCAAATTAAATATAAATAAATATATGTGTGACATGTGCAGGTGTAAATGTGTATATATATATGTGTGTGTATGGTGTATACGTATCTATCCCTATAAGGCTATGATTTAAAACCAAGCAGCCCCGGGCAAGGTTGACTTTAAGACCAATAACACGTGTATAAATAATCAAACGCAATGGAACAGCTAAGGTTATCAAGAACTTACGACACAACTATTTTGGACCAATGGCCAAATTCGACAAATGTCAATTTTTGATTGATTTGACCAAAATCAATATGGTGGGGGATAAGATTCTCGGGACCTTATGCCTTTATAAAGGCTTAATGAACGTCTCAGCGATACAGTTCAGTTCTTTTTTCAGTTTTCACTATTATTGTTTTTTCCCTTAAATTTTAATATAATGTATCCTAATATAATTTTCAGAATATAAATTCATCTATCTATCAAATTCGCACTTTATATATATATATATATATATATATCAATCTTTTAACCATCAACCCAAGACAACCTGATTATTCACATCTGTGAACAATCTTCAGCCCGAAATCAGGTAGTAGATTTTGTGTATTGTGTGTAATTAGTATAACTCCATTTATTTTCATATCAAATTTATTATTTGATAATCAACGTAGTCGATTATCTGCCGAAGAATAGTATATTATGTGGTAAAACTTCGGTTTACACCAATTGGTAGTGGACAGAACTAAGACAAATTATACCTTCTATGCATTGAAAATAAACATTATATTATAAGTTACCTATTTTAAACGTTTTTCTCAACACGAAAACGTGCTCTAAGATAACGCTTCCGTAGATAATCTATGCTATAGTGATTTTAAGGATAAAATCGAACTCTCGCTTTCATACAAAGTTTCGCTATTAGTTAACGATAAAACTTGGTAATAATTCAAACATTTACAAATCAACTATCCATCCTCTAATTATATGTCGCATTAATTAAATTACCGCGCAATCATTTATCGTCGTGTAGGAGTGCATATTGTACATCCAGTTTACACCAATTGGTAGTGGACAGAAATTAAACGTATTGTATTGCCTACTAGTCGATAATCAACTTTATAATTGGACTTGATTATCGCAAACGTTTTTATCATCACGGGAACGTGCTCTAAGATAACGATTCGATACGAAAGTCCTAAGCCGTGCAGATTATCATTACACACGCAATAAACATTTACATAAATATCTTCGCCATTGTTGTATCGAGAATAGTGAGACTAAACCAACAAAGGGGTTAATAACTATACGCACATAGATATACACACGCATCTACACATAGTTCAAGTCGGATTCTTTCCCTTTTCCATATAGTAATCAATCCTCCATTTAAAGTATTTTATTCATAATAATCCTTTATATTAAAAAAAACCCTTCATTCATTTACAAAGTTATATCTATAGCCGTATTTATTTTGTACTGACTCAATAGTTTCGTTGTGCTTAGATTATTAACTTTCATCCAAATCATAGGGCTTTTTTGGAAATTAAAACGAACGAGAAAACATTAAATTACTTTCAAAGCTGTTGGATCATCGAATGATCGACATGTTCTTTTAATAAATCCTAGATTGAACATTGCTTATTTTTTAATAATATTAGTGTGGTTGGAAAAATGAAATTTTGAGTTAAACAATACATTAATGTCTTTAAAATTAAATACTAATTCGAAAGTTGCTCCTAAAATGGAGTAATTTTAATTAATTAAATTTATTAACAGGATCAATTTTCATTTCTCAATATTTAGAGCAAGGCTGTAATTTGTTGACTATTTGTCTATGTTATAAATATCACTTTGTAAATTAATTGCATATTGATTTGTTTAACTATGTTAAAAAGTATTGCCTTGTCAGTGAACAGATACATTTGAAAGTGCTGGATGAAATTTGGAATATTTATATTATTGTATACTAACTATTTTCTATGCTTAGCTTAAAATATAAAACACATGTATTCTGATCCTAAGTTTAATCTAGTTAAGGGTGATACTGAAAAACGTGCCAGTGTCGTTAAAGTGCCAAAATCGTTTATTTTTTAGGGGAGCACATTTTCGTTTTTTTTTTTATTGATTGATAACACATTTTGGCCGAGAAACTAATATTTCAAGTTAAATATTGATATGAATACAAATGAAAATAATCTCACTATTAGATTCTCAGCCAGTCATTTAACAGTATTTCTTATGTTTTGTTTTAAAGTTTTAACCAGTACTTAAAACCGCTTCCGTAAATAGTTGTAAAATTTTGAGGCCGGTAACCTGTATTAAGTGTTATTTTTAATACATACATACATACATACATATATATATATATTGACAATCAGTTCTTTGAGTATTTAAAAAAATAAATAGTTACCGCCTCTCGGTTAAAAGCTACTTCCTAATTTTTAAGGTAACCGTTTCTCGGTTTGAGACTGCTCACCTACCTCTTACTACCGGTTACTGGTTATAAGCCGGTTCAAACATTTAAAACAGTTAATTAAAATTAAAATATATATGACCATTTGTCGTTTAAATTTTTTGTAGATGACTTCTGATCCAGGAGTATTTGTTAGATTAATAAAATTATTTAGAAAAATCCTATGCTAATGTGAACAGATTAAACTTTTAATTGAGAGACTAAACACTCAATTCGATTAATTTTATTATATTATCATATTTAAAAAAACATATTAAACACTGGATTTTTCTTTTTTACTTTTAATTTCACAAGTTTTATTATTGTCATGATACGTAATTATGTTACAACTTACAACTGACCACATTAGTAAACATAATAGCATAATATGACAAAATTGACGGGAAATAGTAAACAATAACAAAAAATATTATCAAAAAATAATTCAAAATTGTTTGTTTTCTTAAATGTATTTTACTACACAAGGTATAAGAAATATTAGAACATAATAATAGGTATAAAGTATTATAAAATAAAGACAAAATTTTTATAAATATAAATTCTAAGAAAAATGATGTAGGTATGACAAACAAAACAAATAATGTTAAAAATATAATAATATATTTCTTTTAGAAGGGTTAGCGGTTTCTTTTTGTAATTTTCAACATGGGTTATAGGTTTTGTTACAATACCATATTCAAAATTATATTACATCTTTCAAGAAATGTATATATTATATAATATTTTATGGATCACGGGTAGTTATTACCTACGATTATTTCACGAATTGTATGTAGTAGAAATAGACAGGAAAACGAACTTAAATTTAATATAAATCCACGTACTTACCTTTTCTTAATTTAAGTTTTGATCGGTCTATGGTAATATGCGATGCTTTTAATTTTCTTGAGACGCGAATAGGATATAGTAAAAAGGTATTATTTGGTTTTGGTGAACGTTTGAACCACGTCAATCGCCAGTGTTATAAAATAATTTTAATAATAGAAATGTATATTTGAACGAATAAAGGGAATCAACATCAAACCTAAATATTTCTAGAAAGTGGGCATTGTCTTGATCAATTTAATTCAGGTTATGATCGAGTAGATTGTCAAATGCAGGGCATGAGCTATCTGATACC
Organism: Pemphigus obesinymphae; assembly: GCA_025469235.1. Classification (NCBI taxonomy): domain Eukaryota; kingdom Metazoa; phylum Arthropoda; class Insecta; order Hemiptera; family Aphididae; genus Pemphigus; species Pemphigus obesinymphae. The sequence goes on from JAIPRL010000857.1 coordinate 82,914, forward strand.
TTTCAAGTCTAGATTATAAGGTTCACTGTGTGAAGTCGAAGAAGGAAAAACAAATGAATAGTTTGAAGTAGATTATATATTGAAATAGATAGGTTTTGGTTGAAAGAAAAACTAAGATGAATTTTTTATATAACACAGACGACAAATGGACAATGATGCATCTAGAGTTAGGAAGGAAAGAATACTTCGATATCCGTACGGTTTGACCGTGGATTCTTGTCCGTACGTAAACAGGAAATAGGCAAAAACAATGGTAAACCGCGTGCTGCCTTACTCGTTATGGTCAAATTAATGAATTTCTCTCGTACCTATGACACCGAACTATAGCTCTATGACGCATACGAGGGAATGTGTACGTATCTATAGTTTGTACATGAAGAACAGGACGGCCCGAGCTGTGTGTAATTTTATGTAAACGTGGCATATTCGAATCAAATATCGTAGATACAATATAATTATCTGAGAACGTCTGGTTGTATACAATATTTTATTTTTGGATTATTAGGATTTCGTATCTTATATGTGTCTTGCGTACATTGAAAACATATTTTTTACATAAAGTATTTTTGAGCATTACGGACAGGTAAAATTTACTTCGACCGTATTTATGTACTATACGGTCGACAGTGACGAATCTATATGTTCGGCGTATAATCCGTGCAGTGCAGTGCACGCGAAATGCATTATCAAACGGCGGCGCAACGATAGCCGGACCCTTCGAGCCGAGAATCCGTGGCGGCGGTGACGACCGTGTGACCGTAGCGTGTCAGTGGTCTGCTAAGTGGAGACGCGATACACGCAAAAGGGACGGGCGAACACAAGGGATTGAAGGACGTGCGTTTCATTCCGGTATCCGTATCGCAGCTTGTTATCCCTGTCGGTGTGCAGAAGTACGACTGCGGTGGCGGCAGGATCAGGACCGTTATCTGTACGGGCGGCTCGGGGGACGTGCGGGGAGGACGAAAACAGGGACGGTGTGTGGCAATTACGAAGAATACGACGACGACGAAGATGAGACGCTCTCTCGCCGGCAGAACGCAGGCGCGTGGACCCGCCCGCGTTGTCGCCACCGTTAATTATGGTAATGCAAAACGAACGAACGGCATGTGCGAACTCACGACCGCAGGCGGTGGAAACCATCAGTTCACCTAACCTCCAAACACCCCGTTCAACGGCCATTGTGCGTACGTGTACCCATATGTGTGTGTGTGTGTGTGTGTGTGTAATCCCTAAGTTTTTAAGAGTTTTATTTTCATTTTTATATCTATATATTATTTAGATATGAACACAGAGAAAGATACAGAGGGAACATAAGGTTTTTTTTTTTTTTTTTTTTTTTTTTTTTTATCAGTACGATGTAGGTCACACGATATAATATAAAATATTATACACTTATATAACACGCGTATACATATATATATATATATATGTCAGTAGATTGCCTTTTTTATTGTACTTTCTATTATATTTTCATTTTAAACACTTTACCATCGTATAGCCTTGCGAGTTTCATGGAAGGCAACGTTATATATAGAATTTTTTTCTTTTTTTTTTTTTTCAAAAAGAGAGTGGTTTCTTCGTCGAAATAATAATAATAACACTAACACTATATAATATATCTATTATATACACTATGATAAAAAACGAAAAAAAAATAATACATTATCATTAATTTTCACCAACTTTTGTATATAATATAGCAATTATATTATTTTGTTTTGTGAAAAATAATACCGCTCGTAATTTATGGCAATCGAAAGAAAATTACGTGGTAAAAAGTGTACGAAAAAAAAAATAATCCAACGGTGTGACGTGGGAGAGGGGAGATTTCCATTCATCAAAAGTACAGTTAACTAGTTTTATTAATGGCTTATTATATTATTAACCTTAGCCATTTTGAATGTAATCGTTTATCAATTAAGAAACACCAAAAATACAATTAAAATAATATTTCCCCTATAATACGGTTTTCGTTTATTAAAATATCGTACTATGTTATATTGCATCTCTGTCGATGATGCGTAGTCTGTACACAGTACATAAATAATTTTGTATTGTTTAGTATAAATGATGAAAAACCATTATGTATTTTTGAAATGTAATAATAATTGTAAACTCTGCTGTATTATAATATATAAATAGCTACACATTTGCTTAAAATTTAGATTGAAATCGACGTGTGGAAAATTTGTATTACATAGTTCGATATTATACTCTTGGGATGAAATACTTATGAATCCGATTTAATAGATTTCAGTTTACAAATATCAAAGTATCTGCCGGTAAAATAATATTCAACTCTAGCAGGCAAATATATCAAAAATAAATGAAAAACTAAATAAAACCTAAAAAGGTACAAGATATAAATTACCAAGAATAAACAAGATGACGAAAAAAATATGAAATGACAACTTAAATAAGTTATGTTCAATTGACTAATAAACTTTCAGTTAAATGTTAGTAGTCGACAAATAAATAATTTCAACTTGTTAAGTTTATTGTCATAACAAGATAATAATATTAGTTATTTAACTATAATTTAGTTATAATTTAACTCTGTTAAAAAACTATATAATTTATTTCATTAGAGAAATACGAATTCAAATCTTTAAAACTTTAAATAACGTATCATACATTTTTATACATAGAAAATGTTATGAAAGTTTTATAGGGTTAGACACAAACATAAATGAGCTGATATTATTTGATGTCATAGAATTCGAATACGACTTTCGGGTAAAAATATTTCTTGTAGAAAATTTTTTGTAGGTGGAATCTTAAAAAGGTAAATTTTCGATTTCCCCAGTGTTTATAAAGTGTTAATGCATTTATATTTATGTATACCAAATGCATGTAATATAAGGAAAACTAGCTTAAGTGCAGCATCTGCCGGGTGCAACTCCTTGTAAGTACAAATCCTTTTATGAGACTAATTGTAAGTTCAATACCTTTTGAGCGTGGAACCTTAAATTTGAAACTATGATTGAGGATGACACCTTGTAAGTTTAACTTTTATTGAGTACAACACCTCAAGAATTAATTAATTAATTGCAAAAGTAATTATTACCTTTGCAATTTATATACATCGGTTTATGTATTTTATCGGAAATAATATTGTTAATTGATTAATTTTAAAAATATTCCACCTACGGCGGATACTGGCATTCGTTTTATAGACGATAGTCGTTCACTCATAAAGTGTAAACTGTTGACAAATAAGTATTCCGAAAATTGATCGAACTTACTCTTCTATAATTTTTATAAAAACTCGAACCTCACTACCCTCGGTTTCCGCTTGAGCATAACAGATTTTACTGAACCTTAATATAAATTTGATAAACATTTTAAGAAATATTTACCGTTAAAAATAATATTGGTATAAAAAAAAAAAAAAGTATAATATAATATAGTAGATATAGTAGATACCTACTTCGCACATATAAGAAGTCGCTCGGATTTTCGTTCTCAAATTGTTATACACCTATTATCTTGAGGTCGATATGTTGGAAAGTCCAATTAAACATCGTATATATGTTTGCCAAACGTATCAATATATATTAATTTCAAATTGTGAAAAATACTATGGATGTCCTATGATTTTAAATTCATTACTATGAAATATAAAAACTATAGTATATGTACCCTACTCTATGAATCAGCAGGACAAACTTAAATACTTAATACGGACTCTTCACAGAATATTATATAACGCATAATTTAATGAAATAAAATAGGTAGGTAGGTTCAAAATTAATTTCAAAAAAAAAAAAAAATATAAGAAAATATATAACGATTTCGGATATTCGGGATTCTTTAAACTTCGGATTATTTAAACTATTCAGATAACTGACGACACCGTTACGTATATCAACAGGTAATATATATATATATGCGTATTTGGAACAAGCGTCTTAGTCATTTAGGGACGAATCGTAGACAAAGAAACTAAAGTCGAGCGATAATACGACGATGCAGGAGAACGTCGGGTGATAACAGAAATCAGGAAGTTGGGAATCACATGTTTTCTTCACGCTCGGAGAAATGGCGAAAACTCAGAGGATCGAAAGGCGTAAAAATTTCAAAACGACTGGAAAATAGTTTAAAAACGGTAACGGTAAAGGAACACGCGTCGAGCGGTGGCGAAAACGGGCAGAAGAATTAAATTTGTATGAGAGATTTTTCTCGTGGAAAAAAACGGGTAAAAAAAAGATAGCATTTTATATATAAGATTACCGTAAATAACTGAAAACTTAAAAATCAGAAAATAATACTACATCTAGTTCATAATCATTATAATAAAAATGAATTAAAATTCAATGCACTCATCACCAGTTTTCCATACAACAATCCAAGTGCTTCCAACCCCTATGGACCTGTTTTGTTTTTAATGAAAACAACTTTTCAACTAGAATACTTCGTACAATCCTTACGAATGTATTGTAAATACGGAACATGATCACAATGAACAGGTAATTTTTAGATTTTTTGACTCTTTAAGATTGTGTTATCAAACATGTCATTAAAATAGGTCTTTTTATTTTTTTGAAAACAATGTGAAGAAATTGTATATATATATATATACATATATATTTATAGATGAAACAAATTCCAGTATATGTATACATATATATATACATTACGAGTGTATGTCAATAACATGATTCTACAATATATATGTTTGGAATTAAAGTCGATTATAAATCTTCCGGTAGTGAACCTCACGTCAGTTTTGTTAAATAAAAAGAGGTTTCGTGAAATATTCGTTTCATTTATTCCATAATAGCTAGACGGCATAATATTATATCGCTTATATGTATTTTAAAAACCCGAACGCCAGCTCATAAAACGATATAATATAGATAGATTCGTTAAAAATACTGACAATTTATCACGATACATAAATCTAAACGACTCTTGTACCACGTATTTTTCCAGTACAATTAAGCTCTACGACAATTCATTTTTTTTTTTTTTTTTTTTTTTAACGTTTTCTATACGAGTGGCCTGAATTTCAAGCGATCCGAATTATACCCACGAGCGCAAATATTATGCGGTAATAGTCGTAAACCTTATATTTACCTACTCGTTAAGCCCTAGGGGCGCAAAAGAGCATCGCCACAATATAATACCGGTGTATATTAATAGTGAATTGAAAAGGGTTAGCCACGTGCGAGCAATTTCCAATGGCTGTTTTGGTTTATTTAACTTGTTGTCGATTGTGAACCAATGTGAATGTTTTCAACTATATACGTGAACATAAAATCTGTTTAAATTATTTTCGTAGAATTCAAATAAATATTGAATCTTAACGCTAATTTAGGATATTATATCGACACTATGTGTATACAAATATGGAATAATTTCAACAAATTACTTTTGTGTTTATATTTATTGATCAATTCACTAATATACGCAAGTCATTTACAGGCAGCTGCTTCTATTTTAGCCTAACTTAAGAAACTATCAAGGCCCTCCAATGTAAGGTTCTAGGATTCTGTTTAAAAAAAACTTATATTTCACGAGGAACAACCAAGTCCATAATGATTACTGGAACACCAATTGGAGAAAAACAAGCAATTCAAAAAAAAATGTTGCCAAAACTTATTTTGGATCTTGATATTGAAGTCATCAAATACATAATTAACTCTAAAAAATAGAAGTCTTTAACTAATATTTGAATGAGACATTTTAATTTCCAATTTTGATACATTATGAATATATATAATATTAAATAACTAAACTTAACTTATGAATTAGAAGATATAATACTAATAAATTTTTTTTTAAATGTAATATAAAATTTATTGATACTTTTCTAATCATATTTATCTTATTTAAATAGGAATATAATTATATAATTCTGATACAAAAAAATGTTCATTTTAAATGTTCAAGGTTTATTTAACTTTAAAGGAGCATAATATATAATATTTAAAGGCTACTCGCTCGTTGGAAAATGGTCTAATTTTTAAAGCTATTAAATATTGGGTTGCGAGCATAGAGATTAAGCTATTATTTCAGTTAAGGACTTTTTCTTCGTTAAATGCCTTTTAGGTAAGATAATAGTATTCCATTTAAAAGCTTTATTTAAGTGCAATCGATTCGAAAACCGTTTAATGCAAACAATTTATTTTGAATTATACATAAACGATTTGGAATTTAACTCATCCAAATTATAACATTTATTTAAGAGTATATAGCAAAGAAATATTATGAAAATAGGTAAAGTTTTTATTGTGTATACAAATTTTATTTTGATTTATTTATCATAAGTCTATTATTTTTATTATTATATAATTTGTTTTAATACCTAACTACAAATTATAAAATTGAACATAAATAAATAGTACGGATTATATTTAAAAAAAATTAAATTAGTTTAGAAAAATAACTAGACCAATAAAATAGCCATTCAAATATGGTAATTTTATCGTAAAAAACCATTAACTCATAATTCATAATACGAAAGAACGGCAGTATATGAACATTTTAGTTCTATAATATATTGTATTATGTTCATAAATTCGTATAAAATTTCAAATTTAAAGGATTCTGCAATAATACTGATTGTAGTTAATTAAATGATTATGCATATATGTATATATTTTATGATTATGATTGTGGTAAATACTTGTATTTTTTGGAGTTAATGGTTTTTTTTTTTTATATATATAACATATAATTAAACCACCACATGTCATTTAGTGTAAACATGTGAGCACAAACACGTTGTGTATGGTATATTAAAAAATGATTCCTTTTGGCGTAATTTGTTACCGTCGAATGACACGTTTCGCTAATGTTTTCATTGTTGGAATTTTTTGGCAATCTCCGTATATAATGAACGACAGACCATTATTTTTATTGTTGGTATAATGCATAATACACATGTTACTGCACTCCCTTTTTCAAAAATGCTTACACGCGTTTGTACACCTTAATCATGTACGCTCTTCAACAATAGACTTACTTCTCCCAAAATAGCTTGACGAAAACTAATTAACGACATAGATGAAAATAATTATCGCTTAAAACAACACTAGATGTAAAAAACGTGTTTTTTTTTTTAAAAAATATCTATATGCATTTTATTTTACGAGCGTCCCTTCACATTTTTTTTTTTTTTTTTTTTTTTTTTTAATTTTAATTTTATTATTTAATAATATGATATTATATTTATACCATTTGTCGTGAAATGTTAACTTGCATTACTCCCAAAATTGTAACATCATTGAAAATGTAATATACACACACACATACAACACATATATATATATATAAATAAAGTTGATAGTGTTTACCAATGTTTTTAATTTCGTAAGCTTAGTATTAATATATAGCTAAGAATAAGTTCAATAAAAAATTACAATTTGTGGGTTTCGAAACATATTATTCAACACCCATTAATTCCGACCATTTATCTGTTCATAGTTACTAGTAAAATATAGTTACGAAATTGATGATTTAGTTACAATGGGGAGATATGATATTATTCGTTTCATATTAGACGTAGGTATATTATACGTCCGTTTGTTTTCATAATTGGTTGCTGTGGTTACCAATATTAATAATTTTATTGGTTTTTTTAGTTTTAAATGCAGTATTTATTTACGTATCTATAAAAAAATATTGTACCTACATGGAATTATAGTTTTTTTTTTAATTATTACTAGAAAACAGGAATTTATCACACTCACTGAATGTGCTTTTTGAACATGATTTTTTTTTTAATTTCTAGTCTACGAATTACGAAGTAAAAATTTAAAAGACAAAATATTATAAAAATATTATAATGGTATACTAGTATATAAAAATTAATAATAATGAAAATTTAAAAAAAAGACGTGGCTCCACTTTTAGTCAACTATATATTTAACGTAAATGCCATTATAATTGTTTTGCTGAGTTAGTAAATTTGTTATATTTCACATTATAGATAATATAAATAAGGATAGTGAATATACGTATTACATTGTCATTATGTTAAAATATAATATTATTTTAGATTTAAATTTAGTAATCATGATCATATAATTAAAATCAAATCATATTAAAGAAAAATTGAAGATTAATAAACTCTTAGAATAATAGGATAGTTTTAATTTTTTTTTCTTTGATTTTTATTAGGTTTTATATATTTTTTAAATTGAAAACTATATTTTGGTCTTAATATTCCGATACAGAATATTTTTTGGACGTATTAATATCGAGTATTTGACCAACCGATTATAATTATTATAAGCATCTAAAGTTTAAACAAGAGAGGTATGGAATAATGAGGAATATCTTTACTAACTTTAACTACTCTGTTAAAAACTCAAAAATCTTATACATAGTTTATTCAAAATTAGATATGAAACGTGAATATACAAATTTAAAAAAAAATATTCTGCATTGGAACATTAAGTCGAATATATATTCTAGAAAATAATAAAGAATACTTTTTTTTTAATGTAGTAAAATACCTACGTGTTTCAAACTTAATAAAAATGATACTGTAAAACGACGAATACTCACATAAGTGAAGTGAGATAAAAGAAGCACCCTGTAATTATCATTAAAATATGCAATGAAAAATTATATTTATAATTTATTTACAAAAATTATTTTGTACGTTATACCTCTATTACTAATATTATATACCTACCGAGATACACTAATATATATATATGAATATCACATGGTTTTTTTCGCAGTTTACATTGTTTAGAAATCATAGTTACAGTTATTTTATTCTCCACGCATTTTATATGACAACAGTGTCCAATTGAATCAAATAGAAAACCAGCTATAATGTATAGTTTATACTATATATATATATATATTTATATATATATAGGCGTGTCTAAAATGTGCACCATGTAAATTTTATTTGATTTTGATAAGAATGCTTAATAGACGGGGTTTTTTTTCTAAGTATTCACTAATTATATATTTATTTGTGTACAAAAAAAGTAAATTTTTTGTGAATTTGTGTTTTACTTTATTTATACAAAGTAACTACATATTTTTACCTACTCTTCTTCATAATATGCTAGCTATATAACTCTCTTAGAGTTTTAGCCATCACTGAATTATCCGTTACTTTAATTTGTCATGCACAATTTCATTCAAATTTTTTCTTGGACATTTCCGTGATCGTTTTCCTTAAGGTATCCAATCAAAAACAGCTCTTAGAAACCCATTCTCTCCTCTCTTCTTAGAATATAGCCTATCTATTGGATTCTTTGACCTTTTATGAAGTTAGTTACCGATGCCAAGCCCATCATTTCCCGTAGTTCCCTATTATATCTTCTCCGTCAACTTTCCATGTTCGCGATGAATACAGGGCCTCCAATTTTCCGCAAAACCTTGTTTTCGAATGTTCTTAGCCTCCTCCCCGTTGCCGTCATTGTTATCCGAGCTTCACATTCGTATGTCAATGTAGATCCTATAATTATCACATATAATCTCGTTTGGATCTCCTTAGAAGCATTTTGGTGTTGAGAAATTTCAATAGTGCATAGAAGTGTTTTTTCGCTTTAATAATGCAAATATTTATCTCTTTAGACCAGTTATTTTTTATGCTCAATATTTCTCCTAGATATTTAAATTCTTAAATTTCTTCAAAAGTAACCCTTTTATTTGCTGAGAGTCTAAATGACTATCAATTAGTTAAATTATCTTTGAATTTTTGGGTTTATTGTTAAGCCAACTTTTTCCTCAGCATTTTCCAATATTATTTATGCGTTGACTATGTCTGTAAATACGTTTCCTATGATATCTAGATTATCTGCTAATTTAAGTATAACTACTCAATTTCTAAATACACACATATACATGCATATATATATATATATATATATATTTATAAAAACACACGTATAATCACAGAAGTTCTATACAAAACAAAAATGTTGACTACCAAATATAACTATTAGAAATTAATTATTTATTTTATACAAGATATAAAATAAAAAATATTTTACTGGTACCGTTTGATATTTTTGGTTTTGATTTTGGTACAGGTTCAGCTTTTCAAAAATTGAGAGTTATGATTTCGGTAATATCTCTATTTATTAATAAACAATAATAATAATAATTTTTTATATCACTCTGTAATCTTTATACTTATATAAACATTATATGAAAATATACTAGGTATATCAAATGTCAACAAAATACCAATTCTATAGCCACACTGATAATATAAAAACGTAACACATATTTTATGACAAACAACGTTTATCGGAAAGAATTCAGGGATTAAATGTTCCTATAAAAAGTAGGTACTTACTGGGTTTTACTTGAAGGCACAAAAAGTAAACTAAATTTTTATATTATTGAAATATTATTTTTAAATCAAATAAACAACATTTCAAACTCGAACTTTACTCCTTACAAATACAATATTCAGAACTGTAAAAAATATCCCAGCTATATTTCATTCCGGTTCTGTTTTATAGAAAATATTTTGGTACGTCGGTTTTTTATCAGTATATATCGGTTTCCGTTCCTAACTTTTTTTTTAAGGTTTTTAGGTTCTAATACCAGTTTTCTTTTGGTTCGATTTCTATTTATGTTTATTTACAATAAAAATATGTATCCGTATATAACTTAAATCACAAATTACAATCGAAACAGTGGAAGACCGAGATAAAAAAATATATAATAACATTCGGATCAAAACTAAATATGTCGATCAATTTTATTAACTTGCAAATTATAAGTTAATATAATAAGTAGTAAGTAAGAATGACTATAATGATCAGAAAACAATTTGAAAATTTGATGATACAACTCCAAAACATAAAACACAAACCTTATAAAGATAATGATAACTGTATTTACAATTTTTCTCGATAACAGCTTTAAGGATTTTTATGAAAATCTTTGAACTATATAGTTTTCAGGCATGAAAATTAGTTTGAATTTGATCTTCACTCTGGAAAAAATGACTGTGTTAGTAATGATGTACTTGTCTATCGGTTAAACGATTACTACCATAGTAACACTTTTAATGTAAAAAAAACAAATACTATAAGATAATAAATAAATAATAATCAATCCTAAAACAGTCGCTGTTCAATAGCGCTATCTATCTATGGGTAATTATTGTACTGACATCATAATTAGATAACACTTAGAGTGAATAAAAAATATTAATTATTTATTTGAAAATCCTAATATCTGTATTCGTTTTCGAGGATACTATAATATCAATATGTATAATTAATATTCGTTATAACTTATAATAAAATAATTATATGAAATGAATTTTATGTGCTATTTATTTTATTTTCAGAATTGCATTATCGGACTGCGGTAAATAATAGTTATAAATAAAACGTATTCGTTTGAAGCAACACACTGCATGAATTATAGCTATTGGCTGATACAAGATATATTCTTGAATGGCTATAATAAGGTTAATTTGTATTACTGAATATACAGTTAATAAGTAATAATAAGGGTACACGGTATTATTATTACCTCCTAATTTTTTAAAATATAATTACGGTTTATAATGTTAAATGAAATATAAAATGTAGACATATGTGTCGGATATTCATAACCCACAATTAATCAGACTTCTTAAAAATCACTCTGAAAACTAATTTAAAAAAATATATGTAAGTATATAAGTTATTCCATATAGCTCTGTTACACAATAAAAAAATAAAATAAAGTAAATATTTAATTTGTTTTGTAATAATTGTAATATTAATAAGTAATAATTTTTTACAAGACAGAACATTATACCGGATATTGTTTCATATAATAGTTATACACTTATCTTATATAAATTATAAAACTCAACATGCACGATCACTCGATATTATATTATTATTTCATTAATAGTACCATATAAAATAGTTACTATAAAACCTTTATTTCTTATTACATTTTGTATATACATTTTCAGTTTATTTACTATAAAAGTCATATTTAAAATTTGATATCAATTTAAAGTCTCTGATTTGAATATATATCCATCACAATATTTGTTCATTTTTGATAGAATTGTTTTACGCTAAACAAAACTCCAGTAAAAAAAAAAAAATAATAACTCTTATAATTATCATCTATGAAGAATTTACTACTGTAAAAAAATGTTTTTACTATAACTATATAACTCTTACTCGAAACCCTTAACCTAAAAAGTTGTTTCCGCGAAGGAAAAAAATGTGTATACATCATAGTAAAAACGATTACTTTCTCACTCCGTCAAAAGTCTAATAGTTAGTTAACTTACTTAAAAAGTTTTAATTAATCTAAAATTTTTAATTTTGAAAGACTAATATACATTGATATACAATGATAATATACATTGTGTGTACATTTAAATTAAAAAAAATTACATTTTATTTTGTTTAGTCTTTTTATCAAGAATATAATATTACTCAGTGTAATTAAAAAATTGTTAATTCAACATGTCCACGAAAATTAGATGAAAATACCACTTAATAGTTTTAGTGTTTGTTCAAACACTTATTATATAACCGATAATGGACATTATTTTGATGACGGCTATATCGGCTTTATACGAAGTATTTATTAAAATATAGAGGTTAATGTTATTTAAAAATGAATATAAACTGACTTTTTGTTCTTGAAATATTGATCGATATAATATTAATGTAGCGTAATATCCCAACGAGGTTATCATCTCAAAATATGTATTCAATTAGTTTATTAATAGTTGTTATAAATATAAAACCATTTGAAAATGCATTTTTGTTCATTTTACGCAAACATGTTTTTTTTTAACAAATGTCATAATTATACAATCAAAAAAAAAAAAAAAATTGTATAGACACAGAACCTCTTTTAAATTGCTTGAAAATGTAATTTAAAATATTTTTAATTTTTAACTAAATATGAAATTTTTCAAATATTTTTATATATAAGTTGGAACGTATATTATATGCACATTATATCATATCTAACGATAACATTCATACAAATCAAAATACGATTAAAATCCAATTTCATTAATATTAATTTTTAATTTCATAAGAAATTAAAGAACGTATTTTGGTAATAACTATACATCTTAATTTTAGATTTTCAAAATTAGATAGAATCCTTTACGTATATAACTAAACAATTACACAGAGCATTAAAACATTCGATAGAAATGAGTTAGAAATAATAATAAATTATAGCCAATGTTACATTATAATCAATTAAATTATCGTCTAATTACAAACGTTTTCTTATTTTCAAACGTAAAGCTTATGTTTCTGTGCAGTAAACAATCACGTTAATCTCGCTGATCTCTTGTACTCAAAACGAAAACCGTATATTAGTTCTTTAAAATCAAGGGAAAAAATTTAGAAGACAATATAAGTAATGGACTGATAGAACAACATTTTACACCTGATAATGAAGCCCTATGTGTTTGTATATATTGTATATATTATATGAGAATCATTTAAATACAAACATAATAATATGATGAAAATAAAACCCAAATAAATAATTTAATATTATTATTATATTCAATCGATCCTCGCATAAAAATAATGACTAACGAAAAATAAAAAATAGAATTCCTACATAACAAGGAAAATAAAATATTATATTTGAATCAATAAATTACGAATTATAAAAAAAATACCCGATATATTATTGCATTATCAAAACCAAATTGATAAGTAATTAGAGCAATATATGCACGTGGTAAAATCGTATAATTTTTTTGAAATATATATTTTTTTTTTTTGGCATAAATATATATATATATATATATTTACGGCATAATATAATAATATTATATATATTACATATATAATATATGTATACTATACAGATGTCATAATGCCTTTATAGTATAATTCAATTAAAATTAAACTATAACACTCCTCGTGTCTTATTTATCTAATAAAATCACTATTTTAGTTTTAAACACTAACAGTTTTATTGTAAGTTATGTTATAATATTATCATTAAAAAATACGTTACTCTAACAAATTTGACGTGTGCCATAATGATAATTTTCTTACCTGAAACATAAATAAATAAGAAAATTAATAGGTATTGTATTATTAGTGATACATGATTAATTATGATTTTATTATTTATTTAATCTAATGATAACTAATATAATACCATATCATTATCTAGTGAACAAATTATTAAAAATAAAGTACTGTTAATAGGTAATAAATTATTTTTAAGTTATTAAATAAATACAATACACTTTCTATTAGATTCAGTATACAAGTATATACATGTAGATATTGATGATTTGCCATTATGTACCATTTATTATATATGATATGTAATGTTTTTATTTATTTTTTGGAGAGCAGTTTAAGAAGAAACATAAATAATTTCCACGGTTATCCAAATATGGGACATATTCAAAAATAATTCGAAATTTAAATCCCAACAATAAAGCTTAAGATATTAAACAATCTTTTTATACTTTTTAATACACAAACGTAACATTTTGAAGGTTTTAAAAACACCCATTGCCATATTTCACAGACATGAGATAAATTATTATATATACGCTAAGTAAAGTATAAATCCTAACTAGATGAGGCTGTGAATTTTTTGATGTATAATATATTTGTAATTGTATTCATATTTTGGATATTTTTATAAACATCCTATTCTCGTTGGAAAATTCAAATAATGGTATTAAAGCATTATATTTTAAATCGCTTATTATGCATTATTCTGACATTTTTGTTTTTTTTTCCAATATTATATGACGTGTTTATCGATTACCAATTTTCTAAATATTTTACATAGCCCGTTCACTGTTGACTGTATAATTTTCGTTATTGACATTAATCTTCTAAAGATAGAACTATCTTATACTGTCTTATATATCTTATATTCTATCTTATGTAGATAGAAAGATAGAACAGAGAATGAGTGTCGCTGAGATGAGAATGTTAAGGTAGATGAGTGGAGTTACTAGCGACGATAAAATAAGGAATGAGTATATCAGAGGTAGTATAGGAGTAGCTTCGATAGTAGACAAAATGAGAGAGAATAGATTAAGATGGCTCGGGCATGTATTAAAGAGGGAAGAAAATGAGGCAGTAAGATTAGTAAGGGAAATGTATGTTGTTGGTAAGAGGGGGAGGGGAAGACCGAAAAAGAGATGGGGGGATGTATTGGCGAGTGATATGAGGAAGGTGGGAGTAAGTGAAGAAGATGCAGGAGATAGGGTTAAGTGGAAGTGTAGGACCAGGGTGACCGACCCCAAATATTTGGGAGAGAAGGCGAAGGAGAAGAATAAGACATTAATCTTCTAATAACACATTGCATATTTCTATGAGCTGACTAAATGTGAAATGTACATAATACAGTTTGTAGTGTTTACATTTTAGTACTAGGTAATAATATTTAAAGAAAATATAATATTATTTAATATGTTATATAATATTATTTTTATTATGTTTAAACCCAAAATATGATCATTTGCTAAAAAATTGCTTAGAATTAGTTATATATACTCAAATATTTCAAATTGTTCTATTTAAAATCATATAGAATTAGCTCTGGTTAAATCTCGAAAATGAAAATCAGAATAACTCTTATTATTTATTTGGGTTTTTGAACCAATTATTTTAAGTTTCGGAAATAGAGGAAGATGAATAACAAAAAATAGTTTGGGTGATGTAATAAAGAGTAATAAAGAGTGTTATTTTGTGGGTGGGTGCAATTGATGAGGCTGCGGTAGATCGAGTAAAAATGAAGGACTTGGGTGGCCGATACAAATAATTGGAGAGGAGATGAAGAAAACGAAGAGAAAATATATGCTTCTTTTGTATGGTATTCTAAAACATTAAGAACAAATATCTTATAAACGTATTTATTTTATATTTAAAGGTTATGAAAATTACAGTTTATATTATAATTATTGATACATTTTTATTATTTTATAGAAATATAATGTTTCACTTTATGAACGTAGAATGTACCTTTTACCGTGTTATAATTGTTTATGAATATTTCATAATATACACCATTATTTAGTGAGAGACTCTTAATATTGAAATTAAAAAAAAATAAAATACTTTCTCGAGTAAAATAGATACTTAAAATATATATAGTTAACAGCAATATTATCTTTAAGGGATAATAACTTTTTTTTTTTTTGTCATATTATAATATTATTATACCCAACTTTAACTGTGTTGGTCTGATAACGGTCTATAGATTTCTTTATGTCTAAACTCGGACCGCCTTCCTGACCTTATCACGAGAATCAAATATTATTCTATTTTTGTGGCCCGTTATAAGATTCCTGAAATATACCAAGCGTATATACTACGTTATTAATAAGCTTTTTTGTAATAATGAAATGAAACTGGCCCGTCCTTGATTCTAACAGCATTTTCCATAATGACGTATAAAGTACAAATGAGATCTATATATAAATAAATAAAACACCATGTGTTTGTACGCGTCTAAAAAATTCGAGAGTCCACTACGATTCGTGTTTTTAAAATCGATTGGCAGCTGTATCGTACATTTAATTATTTTGAATATATGCATATAAATCTCATCGTTATATTAGCCGTTTATGTTCGCAGATTTATATTCGTCTATTAGATGCTACTATATTATTATACTGTTATCTGTATGTGTGTATATCGTATACTATATCCCGTATAACAATAATGATAATAAACGTGTAATCACGATGGTTTATTCGGTTTATTAATAAAATGAACTAGAGCGTATAACGCTCAGTACACGGCGAGCATCATATTATAGCCATAGAGTGTTCATTAATATCGGCGATAAAGTTATTTATTTGGGGAAAACGGCTGCAACGAAACTATACATAGGTACTTAGCCGCTTTTTGGTAATAACCCGTTCAGTTCATCTGCGCCCTCGATGACCGTTACATTTTTAAATTCGTAAGGAGTATTAAAATTGCGGAAGCACAGACACGATGTTGCCTACATACTTTTTTTTCGAGGTTATCTCAATGGGATAAATATATAATGATAATATTATAAGTGTTGCACATTGTAGATATCACACAGTATTGTTTAATAAATTTTTTTGAACCCCTGATCTGTTGAAACGTGTGACGTCACCGAGAGCGCAGATGAACTGAACGGGTTATACCTAGTCGTATGTTATGTTGTACACGCGCTGACGTGAATCGAATTGTCCGGACCGTAGTATTTACCATGGCATAAGTAAATAGACATGTCAGCTATACTTCCATTTTCGCTATCACTACGCACGTTCCTCAGACATGGAATAAACGATAACTATATCATGGTTGAGAAAGTATTGGTATCTTAGTGATACAATATGTACAAAGGTGAAACACGTGTTGAATAAAAAAAAATTATAATGCAAATGTTTTATTATTAGATATTTTAATTTAAACGGATTTCGTCGTTTATTCCGTGTCTGGGGAACATTTTCTGTGCCGTGGTCACTAACTGACATGCCTATTTACTATTACGCCATGATATTTACAACGTTTACGCGCGGTCGTTAATGCGCGCATTCATTATTGAATTCGATTCGTAAAATAGAATTAACTCTTACTCTCGGATTAAGAAGAAATACGCGTAAACGGTCAGATGCACACAAACGACTCGCAGTGATTGTAGGTTATCAGTTATTACTCGTCAGACGTCATGGTTATTATAATTTAGTGCGCGTATCGCGTATTCTATTTGAATAATTTTTTTCTTCACTGCATATTGTAAACGTAGCGATTGTCCGAGAACGGGTCGACTCGTCGGGTACAAATACAGTGAGAAACGACTCGGTCGTCCGAGTTTTTAGCAGCCCGGCGAATCGCGGACCCGGGAACCCGAGCAAAGTGAAAATAAACGTTATTCCGTCTTTATGTGTATCCGTGTGTATATATATATATATATATATACGTGTATATATACGCTTGAATATGATACGAGGACGGGCTAAACGGGTGGAAATGAAATCGAGCACGTTCTTATTCTACCGAAACTTTTCAATGCGGACGTCGCAGCCCCGTGTACGTACACCGTAATAATAGTGCTCTCCGAATCCGTCTCTGTCGGCATACACTCTCGATTATATATACGTAATATACGAAAATATACGACGATATTATATACGTCGCCGCGTGTCATATTTTGGTGTCGACGGTTTTCGCTATTTTTACACGGATTTGTTATCCTTTTTTTTTCGCCCGGCTCGCACACGAACATATTATATACATAATAATATACGGCTGGTATTTGTGCTTTTAAAAATTATATATATATATATATATATAGCCCGGGCTGTCGGAGTCAATGTTTCTTCAGAGCCAATGCGAAATGGTTTCGATTTTTCCGAAAGATTTATACACATACACACACATATATATATATATATAGTATATGTGTGTATATTTATATGTGTGTATGTATTTATTGCCCTAAGCCATTTATTCCGAATGAAACGCTGACGTCTATGCCAATAAAAAATACACAATCGCGCGCAAACACACACACCGTCGGGCTCGCACTGCTCGATTTAATATAATATGTATAACTACACTATGACACTGCCGTGTATGTATAGGCCAGCAAGCTGTTTCGAATGATTATTTTCGAGTTTTTTTTTTTTTTTTTTTTCTCCAAACGTCATTTCGGTTTCGTTAAATTTGTAATTGAAATTTTATCGACGGCACCGAAATATTAACTATAGCGACAACGCAACCGTTGGGATATGGCGTACGGTATTTTGTTTTTTGTTTTTGTTTTTGTTCGTCGGTTGTTTACTCGCGCATTCTTTTTCTGTTCTGTTTATGACTATTTAATTATAATTTAACGTTATATACAATATATACAAACGTGCGATTTCAACATGTCATATTCCGTCTCGCAAAAACTTTTTATTTGTGTACGATAATCTAAAACGTCTCTAAAGGTTTTTTTATTTATTTACTACTGTACGGGAGAGAGCAACGATAGTCGTACAGGGGACTGAATCAATATTGATCATTAAATAACCCACAAACTAAATCATATTGAAATATTAGCACAGAATTAGATTTATTTACATCGACATAAAATTTAACGTATTGTTTTAGAGATTAATCCTTGTTGGATTGGAAACTCTAGTTGAAGTATTTAGTTTGAAAACTGCAGTAATAAAATGTAGCGGAGTTCTTAGTAAAAAAAAACAAAACAAATGTTTCATAAGTTAAAAATGTGCTTATTGTTATCATGTATTACTATAATATACATTCTACGAACATTTTATGTTTTGTAGGAATTGAAATCAAAAGCCATGACAATATTATTTGCTAATATCCGATATTTTGCAATTTTTTGTTATAATTAGTAGGTTTCCTTTTACGCTTTACAATACATCTAGAAAATTAATAATGTTCCTTTCGATAGCACCATATTTAGAATGATGTTGTTACAACCAATATGCTTAACCAAAAGGATAACACTTACTTATCTCTTTCTACTCAAAAATTGGTTTCCAGAAGAAAAAAATATATATCTGTTTAAAACAAAGACATCACCCGATCCGTTCAGAATTTCAAATACTAGTGATATTATATCATCATAATTATTCATAAAAATTAAGTATTACAAAATGTCTCAAAATAAATATATTCGAAAACACAAAAATCAATTGAGTTCAGTGTGCTAAATTAATAATCCTCTAGAAAATCAAAGAAAATTACACGTATCGACATATCGTTCAATATAAATGGTTTCACATTTATTGTCGATAAACACTATTGTATGTTTATGTAGGACACTAATAATATAATGGCCGAAAATGATCTCGGAGCATTATTTCCGGAGAGTTTTAATTTTTACATTCAATATTTATTGAGGTTAAAATTTCCATTTCATTGAGCATATTTCTGGCCATATTACAAAGTTGAAACTTAACCGGCTATTGAAAATTTATGTTCTGCACACATTGATCGATAACACGACTATACCTTTAAAGTATATTATTTGCTTTTAACTTTAACTAGGACGGAATTATAATAATATTAATACAAATATTTTACAAAATGCATTGAAATATATTTTATCATAATTTTACGTGTTTATTATGTGTTAATATATATGTATACATACTATTTCCATTTCATGCACTATAAATAATACTTCTATATTTGTGAAAATAAAACAACATATGTTCACAGATCCCGCAAAGAACCAAGTTTTCGATCCTCCCCTATTTTGAAAAACAAGATTTTTACAAAGGAAAAATTATTTTGTTCTTAATTCTGTTTAATAATATAGAGTAATTAGATATATACTTTTTTTACTCTTTTTACCCTCTTCTTTAATTTTGTTTTAATAGACCCCATTGAAATTATTATATTATATTATAATTATTTTACAAGGCTAAATATATATTTATATTTTAATACAAATAATATCACAAATTAAACATATCAATGAATTACTAATTTAAAAATTATTAAAAAAAATATTGTTATAATGACATTATGTAATAATTTATGACTAATGTGTTATCCTCAGAGAATGCCACACAGGTTTTGTATAGGCAATATTCTTGATATTTAAAAAAAATTAAAATCCAACAATTTGAAAAGATTTTAATATAATTTAAAAGTAATTTAAAAATGTTCCGGTATTATTAGCACATTTTATTTTTGTGTTGATATATTTGTTTTCAAAACTATGTTATACTTGAAATTATATAGCTTTTAGAATAATTATAAATAATTAGTTCTGGTATCAAATAACAAAAATTAACATTCTGTAACTTTTTACAAGTTAGTATTTTACATCTATAATGGTTGTTACTTAAAAAAGTCAAAATATTACAATTTTCAATTTTTATGAAGAACACAGTATAAATATCAAACAAATGTGACCGGGTTAAAGCTTAGTAATTGTTTTCAGCTTTTTAATTTCATAAAAAATATTAATCTACAATTTTTCTAGCTGATATAATACTTCAAGTACAAAAATATGCTTTTATGTATTAATTTTGGGGTATGGCGTTCTTTTTTTAAATTAATTAAAAATATTTTGATGGTAAGCAATTTAAGCTAAAAGTTTGGTTATTAATGGACTCAATAATTATACAAAAAATCATTATATAATATATATCTAAATTGTTCTAGATTATATAAAGCCATATAATATAGCTCACTTTGCGAGAGTAATAAATTATTGATTTATTTACGTATTCTGTATTTAATTTGATATTTAATAATACAATGAATAATAAATAATTAATAAAAAAATTCTATTCTATGAAATATTTAAAAACAGTTTGAGTGACCTATATTTACTTATGTATAGAAACTTAATCCTATGAAATTATTACAAATTTAAACACATTGTAATAATTTTATACTGGTAATAACAGCAAAGAATTTTAAGAACCGTTAATGTAATGTTAGAAATTCTGATTTTTCTTTCCCTAGTAACTATATTACCAACAAATGATAAGGATGGACGATTATCAAATCAATAACCTTTCATATAACTATGTGCTATTAACTATTACACAATATCATACATTTATGTATTCTAGTTGAATATTGGATATTAATAAAAATTCTCATTTAAACAATTAAAAAAAAAAACATTCCATATACAGGTAGTGTAATTCTGCTCCAACCAGATCATCTATTTTCATTATTTATAATTTGAATTTTGACTCATAATTTTCTTTGAAAGACGATCCTGAGATAAATTTGGTGTAACTTAATAAAAAGTACAAATTTTGAAAGTGAAATAGTAATAGAAGAGTGTAAAATTCTATTTCTACAATTGTTATAAATACAATTACAATTAATACAATAATTTATTGGACTATAATACAATAACATTTTTTTTAACCTACTATTCTTATGTTTAGACACCTATAACTAACAAAATTAATAAATATTTTAAATATTGGTATTCATAAACATAGCAACAAATTATAAAGACAAACTTATGTGAAATATAATTTTAATATCTCTCTTATAACAAAATCAATAAAATCTTAACTTTGTTCTAGTTACTAGGAATAGATTGATGGACAAAATAGAGATATAAGTTATCTGAACTTACACTTGAAAACTCAAAATATATAGACAACTTAATTTTTTCCTTGCATTTATACAATATTTTCAATATAAAAGTATTATTTTGAACTAACGTTTAAGAAAACTACTTGTAAAATCGAAATATAGAACCAATTTTCTTTGAAATATTTTCTTTACTTTAAAACTATCATTCGACACTTTGTACTCAAAATGATTTATACAAACAAAATGACACGATGTTAAAACTAATAACTTTATCTATTAATACATTTAAATATATAAGTTAATATAATGATAATTAAAACTATCTTATTAAGTTAATTATTTATTGAAAAAAATAATAGTCTAATTAATTTAAAAAATTCAATAAAAATGAACTTTTAATTACCTAGCTAAAAGCCATGTTTAAAAGTACATACTATGTGTAATAAATACAATATTATATATACTTAAATCAATGTCTTACATTTGAAGGTTAAATAATTTCATATATATCGTATTTAAAATGATATGGTATTGATTCATAGAATGAAATAAAAATAATAGAATGCTAATGTTCATATTTTATAAATCAACATAATGTGTTGAGAACACAATAAATGAACAAAATATATCTATGGTACGCTTATTAAAAGATAATTCTTAGACGGAACCATATATAAGCAGTGGAAATAGCAATAATAATGCTAAATAATATTTACTTTGCTACCAACTATGCGTTGTATTTAAATGTATATTAGAATATTTAAACAGTGTTAATTATTTTTTTTTTTTTTATAAAGTTAAAAGTGAATAAATAAATAGTTATTAATTTAAAAATAATGTAAAATTATTTTTTATTACACGTCGATAAGGATTTAAAACAAATTACTTTCTCTAAATGGCTATATAATATGAATTTTATGCATATCATAAAGTCATAACTACTCTATAGGAAAAATAAATTAAATCTGCATTAAAGGGATCATAAATGTGAATATTTATAATCTCTTCAGAATGCCACTAATATCATATATTTTAATCGTTTTATTTAATCACGTTAAAATATATATTTTATTGGTTTAATTATCATAACATTAAAATACAAATTTGATTTTATTATTTAAACTAAATATAAAATAAATTGTGCTATGCCTCTATTATATATAATTATTATCGGTAGATATAATAAACACATTTGTAAGGTATTAGTGAGCCATAGCAGAAAATGATTTTTTTTCCTTTTTCGGCCACACTGCTGTGAGCATCTGCAACTGTTTGATTGTGTTATTAGTACTAAATAGAGAGGGTACCGTACTCAGTTTAATATATCCTATGGTATTATATTATAAAATATAGTACCATGACGTTTTTGATTTTCATTTTTCAATAATAACTACATTTTTCAAAATAATAATAACGATGTAGAACAAATTTTCGTGTATTTTGTTAAATAAAATAATATTATATTTATATTGTATAATATATATATAATTTATTTGTATAATTGCGTATGCGACGGCGTAATGTATAGTCAAATGTAGTACATAATCGAGTTGTGGACTAAATATTATATAACCATTGTTTAAATTTATATTTTAAGGCCGAAATTTTAATCTAATACATTTTTCTATTACAATTTCTGGATGGCACAATAATATTTTTTAAGTTGTAAAACTGAAATTGGTTTATTTAAAAATGAATATACCTACTCACTACGCAACTTCATTTTCACCATTTTAAACGATTATTTGTTTTACATACAATTATAATTTTACTTTATTTTTATAATTTGATACATTTTTTCTTATAATATATTATATAAAATTTTTGGATATTAATCAAATCGTTTAATATTTTTTGTCACTCATTTGTATATATTAAAATAAGTTATAACTATTAGTTGTAGTGCATTGAGTTCATATTGTAAAATCCTAAATCTTAAAATCTTAAAATATCTATACTGAATAGATACATTATATTTAATACTAAATATATAATTTTGAAATTTACATTTATTTTACGCCACAAAATAAAACCATTGGTTTTAAACACGATTTAAGATATAGAGGTTCTCAAAGTCGTATGCGAAATAATTGGACAGTTGATACATAAAACAACTCAATGCAAAACAGCTGACCGACACACTGAGAAATACATACAGAGCTACTAGCGGAGTACAGTCTTAACTATATCCACGAATATTTTGGCGCCAAATATCATTACATATTATTATAATTTATTAATTATTCAAATATATGTACGAAATTGACTTGTATTTCCATATTTGATAATTATGCCCTGTGATCAGTTTACATATCTTATTAAAATTAAAAATATTTCCAAATTTATATTTCTCATAAACTAATGAATTCCCTATTAATTGATTTAGAGTTAGAAGGAAATGACTTACCTACTGTGTGCTCTTTTTGACTTTCATTCAATAATGAAAACTTGTATCAATTTTAACTTTGATAAATTTCAAAATATAAAAATACTTTATTAAATCAAAAAAATAGGTACCTAATTACTAAAACTTTGGGAATATTTAGTTTTAATTTTAGATTTATTTGTAAAAACCGAGATTAAAAGAAGCAGACATACCATCAATTTTCTGAGTTGATATTTCTGGTATTTGTGTTGAGGTTTGTATTTTTTAACAAACTATTTATTATAATGCATAATTTATTCTATAAAACAACCATACTACCATTGGTTAAAATGTAAATATTATAATACGATAATTATGAATAACTATATAGATTATACACATCTCGTTAAATAATAATAAAATATTGTGTCTACATAATTTTTTTTATCTCAAATCGCGGTAAGTATCTATTATCTAATGTGAAATTACTATAGATGATAAAAAACGTGGTCATGAAATAAAATATTTAACTACATTAATGGCCGCTTGGGCGCTAGGTGTATTTCTCACATGAATTAATCAGTGATATACTTCGTGCATAAAAAATAAATGTTCGTCCTCTATATCTTAAATCGTGGTTTTAAACAACACGAAATAGATATTCCAGAACTTAAGAGGACGCTATACCGAAGGTAGTACGTATACAATGCTCCATAGATGGCGTGTGAGCCAAATCCACGGCGTCCCCCACCTAAATATTTAATCGCCGCCCGACTGCCGGAGCCACTGGGCAGTCGGCTTTACGGGAGCGGCGCGTCATTTTAAAACCAGTACTGACCGTGTGATTTGTATAAATATAACATTATACCTATTGCTGACTACATACGGCACACCCGCACATAATACGTGCCGCGTCCTTTTTTGTTTAAATATGATATGTTTTATTTTATTAAATAAAAATTTGCATTTTAATATTATAATATATATCTTAATATAATTATGGGCCGAGAATTTGTTGAAGAGTTTATTAAAGTGTACGAAAGTGAGCCATGTCTGTGGATG